>PVLD010023547.1:0-27174 GCA_004027595.1 Dinomys branickii | reverse complement strand
TTCTATGAAATATAAGAATGAATTCTGTGAACACTGGCTATGTTGAATATATTTTAATTAAATGAATATTATGACATAGAAGTGCCCAATCCTTACACACACCATTTTTTAAAGTGAAAGTTGTTTATGCAGTTGTTTGGGGAACCCTCTTACTATGGGAAAGGTCATGAAATTAACCCAATATCAGTCAATGAAATTGAAAATGGAATTCAAGAAGAAACATTTTATACAATTTAAGCACCATTTGTTTTGGTAGATTATGATGTATTGGAATTTAAAAAATATTACATACGTCACACCTTACATTTCATCAAGCTAAATATACAATGTAATCTTTTGTCCCTTTCAGTGTTACTCAAAATGTTTTGTGTTAAACTGATCTTCTGTTAGTAGTTCCTTGCAAACAGAAACGATATGCATAGAAATGAATAGATATATAAAATAAACTCATCTAACTCTTGCTTTTCCTAAACAATTGAGCTTTTAGGAAAGTTTTCTGTAATTAAATTCCTGAAGTTACCTGAACTAAAGATGAGAATCCTTTCCCATGATTGTCTGCATAGAATAGTCTACAAGTTGCTATGGGGTTTTCCTAAGTGTAACCTAAATTTTCCTTTTGTCTTGTGTGGAGGTAAGGTTAAACAATATTTCAAAAACTCTTTTTCAGAATAGGTATGGACTTACAGAATTTTAGGAAATATTGGTATAATGGCTTAGAACAGAGGCTCTGGATCATACTGAAGTGGATTTAACAAAGGTGCACCAAGTGACTGTGGAACTTTAAGCCACTTATATTCTTTGACTGTTTTTCTTTCTATCACATAGTACCTTAACATTTAATATTAAGATTGTTATAGCACAAATCAGCAAGATAAACTGGAAAGATCTCAGCAGTGGGCTGGGCATGTTGGCACCTGCCTGTAAACCCAGCTACTCTGGAGGTACCAGCAGAAGGGTAGGATAACAAGTTTGAGCCCAGCCTGGGCAGCATAGAGAGACACTATCACCAAATAAAAAATTCAAAGGCTGGGGATGCGCCTGAGTAGGAGAGTGTTTGCTTAGTATGTGTGAAACCTGGATTCAATTTCCAGCAAAAAGCAAAACAAAACAAAATAAAATGCAAGAACCGGGCATGCTGGCACATGCCTGTAATCTCAGCACTGGGGAGGCTGAGGCAGGAGGATCATGGTGAGTTTGAGGCCAGCCTGGGCCACATAAGTGAGCTGAAGGCCAGCCTGCACTGCACAGTGAGACCTGTGCCAAAACACAACAACAAAAAAAAACAAAAAAAAAACAGAAAAGAAAACAAACCACAAGGGCTCTGCATTGGACCTTCCTCATGGTGAGGATTCAGTGAAAATTAATTATTTGTATAATTTTATTATTAAACACATATTATGTGTTAGACTTGGGAGGAATACAAAGGGTGCTATCCTGGATATTAGTATGAAGTATATGATCTAGTAGGGACACAATAATTATCCCTTTGAAGTAATAACTGGAACTGAAAAATAGTGGTATGGATGAGAATGGACTTTTTTAAAAATGTGAGCTTTGAATTCCCTTTTACATCAATATTATAAATGGACCTTAAAACATCTAAATGTCTTCATCTATATTTCCCACTTATAATGTTCCTTAGGTAGAAACCTGTTCTCAGGTGACCTTTTCTAAAGCTTATATTGATTATTACCTTTCTGGGGAAACAAAAACAAGAAGCAAGTCAATATTTCTCTTTGAACAGTGGAAAGGTGTTACATCTTGTTGCTGCCAAATGGAGCAGATGAAAGGTCAGTACAGCACACACGGTCTGACTTCCAATAGGAACATTCCAGCACACATAAGAAAAAGAGAGATCATATTTCAATCAACTATACTCATGGAAGTCAAGAGAGAACACAATATCAAGGGTATTTCTTTTTGGTCCCAATTTTTATTCTTGACTAGATTTATTTCCTATTGAGTAAATACACATTAGATGAATATAGAATGAAAAAGTAATTCTTGCAGAAAATAATAGATAATACCATTGCAAATCTCCAAGTAATTTGTGATATTCTCACTACAAAATTTTTAAAAATTTTGTATAAAAAGTCCTTGCACTTGGAATCAAGGTCGTGTACTTTCTTTTCTCTTGTAGAGACTGTGTAGTTGTAAAATGCATGTTTATGGGTATTCTAGAGAGGCCAGAACTGGACTAAATTTTCTTGTCTGTGCTACCCATAACCTGGTGGCTGTCTCTAAGTAATGTGTTCCTATTTCTCCCAATGATTTCTGTCATACAGTCAACAGGAGTGCCACTGGCTCACTGCTGAAGTACCATTTGTGAAATCAGTGACTGTGCAGCTCTCTTAATAGTTGCTGATATCTACAATTCCTGATTTTGGAGAAACAACAGAATTTAGTAAAGCATTCTCAGGCACGTGGTACTTTTTTCTTGAGTCTTTCTCCACTTTGTGGCATTTTAACCACACCAAATGAGCCAGTACTTCTTAGTGCAAATGATACCTTCACATTTCTGATTTAAGATATTACTCAGTAACATGAAAAAACAAAATGACAAATGGTAGAGCTATCTAGGGAGTGATTGAGCAACAATCTCTGGGGAGATTGGACAAAACTTGAACAGTCTCCTTTGAGAACGCCATCTTCCCAGTACCTCCTCTTCTCTTCATTCACATTTGAAAAGTTTAAAGTATCGGGTAAGACTCTAAAGTTTGTTACTTTCTCCATCACAGGCCCAGACAAATCCCAATCCCTTGTGAAAATGCTAAGGTGAGGATAACTGGCAAGGTAGAGGAATGGGGTGGATTATTTTAAGAATAAATCATGAGTAAAAGTAAGCTGCAATGGCAGAAGGTGACAGGAAATAGCCAGTGTGGTGACAAAGGCCTCTGCAAAGAAGAAAGCCTTAGCAAGTTCTTTTGTGACAATTTTAGGAAGACATTTAAAAACTTGAGATCATTTATGCATTTTGTTGTACTAGGAAAAGCATCCTATAGTTAAGTTGAAGAAAAAAGAGATACTTCCAGTGTCACATAGTGATTTTCTCAGAATCCCATGCTGATTTTCAAAGTTATTTATGTCAGTGAAATAATAGTTAATGATATGGCTATCACATTGCCTTCATTTCTTTTTTATATAGTTTGTACAGAAAATATGACTAATATTAGATATCAGATAGTTATTTAAATGTACTATAAAAACATAGGGAAAAACAAAATAGGAACATTTCTGGAGTGCATACAAATTCATTTAAAAACCAATTTCATGATCATTCCCTTGCTGAGGGAACCATGATGTATGTGGTCACATGTTTCACTTTGTTCATGTACAAAGTGAAAGTCTATGATCTGAAATCCAAGTGATCCAATTTTTCAAAATTATGCATTATTGATACTAATTATTTAAGAATTTAACATGGAGAAGAAAGGATCAGTGATAAAAATCTGCTTCTATTCACAAACATGTATTGCTTCATTATTAATATTAGTTCACATAAATGTTAACATATGCTCATTTGCACTGGATGGAAACTCCCAAAGTCTAAAATTCAGATATCCCTTTCTTTTGGGATGGCATTTTTTCATTGAACCAATATTTTGTAGTGCTTATTATGTGTGGGTGGGCATTTTGATAGAGCTAAAGCATGAAGGCCAAGCCTATTTAAACATCCTTACAATGCAGAGAATTAGGAATTAAAATTCAAATTATTGTGTGAAATTTTACTACCTCTTAGAGAAGAAATGATGTCTAATATTATGGCTTAGATCTAAAATGTCCGCTGAATTCTCATGTGCTCGGAGAGTGATTAGATCTGGGGGCAGTCTATGCATCAGTGGATTCATCTCTTAATGGGTTTATAGCTGGGTGTGCTTTTAGGAGGTGGGGCCTGATTGGAGGCGGGTTACTGGGGGCTCCACCTGGAACACTGTGCTCTTATTCCTGACTCCTCTCTTCCTTCTCTGCGTCCTGCCTACCATGGCTTGAGCACCTTTCCCCTGTCATGCCCCTCTGTCATGTGTTTCTGCCTTGGCGCCATCAAAACTGGGACTGAAACTGAGCGAAAATGAACCTCTCATCTACGTTACGTGTGAGTCACGTAGTTTGTCCCAGGGAGAGGAAGGAGATTAATGTGAGCTGTGATTCCTGTCACGCTCACAGTGCTCCCGTAACGCTACTATCATTTTCCCCAGGTTGGGAGGAAACTGAAGCATAGACAAGGTAAGAAATTCGCTCAGGTTCCTAGAACTGGTGAACAGCAGAGTGACTGGAGCCCAGAGCTCAGGGTTCACCTGTTTAAAATTTACTTTGACTGTTTCATTTCTTCACTATATGGATTTTAGAGTCAAAGCCCTCTGATTACAGACATTTCTAGTCCACTCCTTTGTGAAAATAGGACTAATGTGACCAGAAGATTTATATTCTCAATTTTCTGTATTATATATCGGACCAATGATAAGCTTTCTTCTTTGTTTCCCCCAATCTCTTAATAGAATTTATTTTTCTATACTGTATATGAAATTCTTATGATCAATTCCTACTACACAGATTTATACTAGTTTCCATAAACACAGATAACACTGTATAGTTATTGATAGATGCTTTTCTATGGTTTACAGAGATGTCCACAAATCATATCTTATTTAACTACTTGAATGGACTTTTCTTTCGAACTAAACAAAGAGAGTGGATTATATCTTCAATAATTTATTGAATCATGATGAAATCAAAAAGGACATAATGCAGAGTTGATATGCAAAGTTCTCTATATTTGTTCTGGGGATGCCTTTATTCAGAGAAAGAAAGAGTTTATTCTTAGTATATCCTTTCTGCTACCCCATCAATAGCCTAACATGCACCCCAGAGGTATGCCTTCATTATTCAGGCAATGTGGATTGTAGATAAGGAGGATATGTCGAAGGGAACTTGTTACTTAGGAAGAAAAATCATTCCACCTTTTGGGAGGTAAACTGCATGACTTTGGTTTAGTCTAAGAAGTTAAGAATACTCTTTAAACCTTGCACACAGGACAGCCTTTGAAGAAAAACATAAATACAATATCTGCACCGATATTTATTTTCTAAAACTATAGTAATAATGGCCATTTATTAGAAGCTTGCTGTGTGGCAATGCATTGTGTCAGCACTGTTTAACTTACACAACGAAATAAACCTATTCTTAGATAAAAAACAACATGCAACGAAGTCAAGTAAAATCCCCTTCAAATCTTTGCAGTCAATCCTTTCATACTACAGATTTATTTATAGACATTATATATACTGTGAATTTTTGAGTATTTGCTGCCCTAAAAACTTTTTTGCCCTGAAGGAAATTTTTGAAGAATTTTCTCATGTTGTCTTTCTTTATAATGCTTTTTATTATCTTAAAGTCAAAGAAATTTTACAGCCCACTCTAGCTACTTTACTATGTATTATAATTTGCCCATTTGAAATGTTTTGTATGCTACTATAATGACTATAATTATATCATTTTGAGACTTTAATTTCTGCAAATGTAAAATGACTGACATTTATCTTACAGTTAGGAAATAGACTCTCACATTGGTCAAAATGCTTTTGGTGGGACACATTGGTATAAACACACACACACACACACACACACACACACATCACATACATTTTTGGTGGGTCACACTGGTATAAACATACACACACACACACACACACACACACACACACACACACACACACATTTCATTTGGAAAGCTTTGGTTCCAATATGAATGGACAGCCAAGGTAGTGGCATTTAAGTACAAATTTAGTATTTTTTATTTAAAAGAGAATACAAAAACAGTCATGTTCCAGAATTAGTGCATGAGGAAAACATAGTTGATCTTTTTGAAGAGTTCATTACATGAAATTATATACTGTGTTTTGAAATAGAGAGGATTATAAAAACATCCAGGAGAAACGAGAAACCCAAATTATGTGACACACAAAAGATTAATGTTTGATGATTTTTAAGATATCATTTAAAATAAATGGATCTTAAATGCCATAAAATAGAAACACATCAAACAATAAAAAGCTAAGGAAATGACTAAGTGCAAAGATTTACTCAGTGATTAACAAAGATTGGAAACAATCTAACATTCTAGACCAGTTGTCCAGGTAAAGCTGTTAGAAACAGTTCGCTGAAAATAGGAAGCTATGTAAGCTCATCTGAAATTCAGAAGGTGGCTTAATTTTTAGGTTAGAATCTAAGGATGAAAGTAGTTGATACAAAAAAATATTGGATTCTTGCAAAAGTCACTCAATGTGAAACTATCCAGATATTATATGGACTGTCATTAAAAGAATAAACATAATGAATATAGTAAGTTGTGTGACTTTCTTCTTTGAATAAATGTAGCTAGTTCCCCAGATTTCCAGGTATCTTACTGATCTGACCAATAAGAACAGATAATCGTTATGGTACAGCATAAGATCATAAGTTCTGTGTTGCAGCATAACCAAGTCAGCCAAAGCCACAGGGGGACAAGCTTTCTGCTCTCAAGACTCTGCAAAGGTGCACCAAGGTTAAATTCCTGTATAGTAAAATACTGACTGCAGCATTGATATTCTTCAGGTGTGCACTGGCGTGACCCTACCCCAGTTGTTAATTTTGGTGTTTGTTTTGATTAGTCAGTGTTCATTATAGCAGTTGACCAACTTGAAAAATTGCCTGTGAAAAATTGTTAATCTGATTCTTTATGAAGATAAAAAAACTTTTTAAAAAATAATAGAAGCTGGGTGTGGTTGGTGCATGCCTATAATCCCAGAACTCAGGAGACTGAAGCAGGAGGGTTGTTGCACGTTTGAGACTAGCCTGGGCTACAAAGTGAGCTGATGGCCAGCCTGAACTTCATAGTGAGACCCTGTCTCAAAAAAAAAAATAGAAACCATGCTCTCTAAGAATATATATGTATAATGTTTGTCTGTATGAATATATATTCATCTATATACACTCTTCTTAGAAAGGAACCAGGTAGATTGGGTTCTCTGGGGAATTGACTCTAGGTTTGAGTTTATTGTGTGAGATGTTGGTCAAGAAGTTTCCTTTCGGTGAACGCTGGTTAAAGGGAGGGGAAGAAAGTAGAACTGGTGACATGGCAATGTTCATCTAAGGTTAAAGATCTAACAACAACCAGTACCAACCTGATACAATGCTCTAGAATTCATCTAGAATGACCCTTTAGGGTTGTCCTGAGTAGAGCTGGGATGAAAGAAATTTTTACTTTGAATTAATCGTATCATTGGATGTGGAGCATCCTGTGAATGCAGCTCTCAGCTAAAAAAGTGCCACAAGTGACTGAGAGCTGTAGCTGATGCAGTGAGCAATCCCAGATGCTGGGGTAGCAAATATTCCTCTAAAGGAGATCGGGGTGTCCCATCACTGTGTGCACCATGGAATAGGATGTCTGCCTTTGGTAGATATTCCACAGTTGAGGTAAAGTGATAACAGCCAGTTACCCAACCTTTTCCTATTAATGGCTGTGTATACACTCACGTACTTTGATCAATTATTGTATTTTCTGAGTGGATTGTTGGGGCGAGGTCTGATTCCCTAGGGACATAGAATCTTAATCCTTTAATATAGTTTCTTGGGAAAGAATTGTTTTACTTTTCTAAACTTTATTTTTTTTAATCATTAGTCCATTTTTGCAGTACATAATGCTTACAGTCATCTAGGGGAGTTGGTGTATGTACATAACAAAACTTATTTTTTTAACTTTCTCTTTCAAGATGATACCTAGAAGGGGAATATCTGGGTTGAATGGAATTTCTAGTCCTAGTTTTCTTAAGAACGTCCATACTGATTTCTAAAGTGATAGTTCTAGTTAACATTCCTGCCAACAATGTAGAAGGGTTCCTTTTCCCTACTGACTCCATTTTGTTAGTTTTAGCCCTTGCCATTGTCTTTTTGAAGACTTGAATTAGTGTAAACTGCATCTTTACTAGTATGCATCAAAATTACCTATGGAGGGTTCATGCGATGTACAATGTGATGTAAACAAATATTTCTCTTAAAGAAGTTCCATGCTTGCGAGAAAGACAGAAGCACAGATTTTTCTTATGTAATGTGATAGGTAAGAATAAGGAACTGTGCAGAAGAATGCACAAAGGTTACTTGATTATAGAGGGAAGTATTAAGGGTGAAAGTAGTTAGATTGTAACAAAAATGTTTTTCATGATTAAGACTGTTTTAATTTATTTATTTATTTTTTAGTTTTGGATTTATCATCAATAGAGCTAGGTATTATATGAACTACTATAGATTTGACCTAGGTTGAAATGGCCCCAACAAATATAACTTTATACTTCCTCATTAGTGCTATGTCCATAATCCTGCTGTAGGATGAAGAATACACTCCAAGTTTGAAACATGTTACATGATTTTTGAGATGGAACGTCTGATTGTCTCATAGAACTCAAGGATTTGGCCAGCCTAGTTATCCCATGAATTAAGCATAGTGCCTGACTTTAGATATTTTAATAAACCACTGGTAAATCAAACAGCAAATGAAATGTATAGAATTTAAGACTTGTCTTTTATAGCAGGTTCATTAACCATATTCTTACTAACTTTATAAAAGAAAAAGGAAAGACAATACACAGAATCAGTGATATTCTTATCCTATATACTTCTTCCATTTCTCTTTACTTTTTCTCTTCTTTCTTTTCTTCTTCCCTCTGTAAGTCCTTTCCCACCATATTTCCTTTTCCTTCTTATCCCCTTCAGCTCTCCAGTTTTTCCTTCTTCCCACAGTTCCCTCCCTCTCCTCCCTCCCCTTTCCTTCCTTCCTTCCGGTAATGGAGTTATTTTCTCAAAGAAAGCCTTAACCTGTATACCAGGAAATTCCATGGTTAAAGGGGGAGATGATCTATAGGAAAAGTTTTGGAGCCTGTAACTCAGCTTTCCCTCCATTCCAAGAGCCAGTTCCATGCTTGAATATGGTACAGTTTGCAGACACCTGAGCTAAAAAACTCAACTATTTGCAAATCAGCACTTTTCAATTAAAAATTGTTCCATTAACCATGGAACTGTGCTGCAAAGTAGACCTCACAGGCCAGAGTGTGAAATATTTGTTCCTTATACACTGAAGTCTGAATCAGCACATAACTGGTCATTTTAGTCTGTGATTCTATGATGTGCTACAGGATGGGTTGTCTGAAAGTCAAACATGCAAAAGCCAAATAACTGACTGCAGCAGTAACCAATCCTGGCATTTAATATCTTCAGTGACTGTCCCAAGGAAATTTAGCCTAAGAGTTTTATGTAATGTAAATTTGTTTAAAGCCAGAGTTTGTAAGGAAATGGTAGAAAGTTACATTTAAAATCAAGCCCCATATCGTAGCGAGAATAAACTTTTATTCAACTCGGATAAATTTTATGTATAACACGGTGTTCTGTTCTAATACTGGTCAAATCCAATGGCAAAGTCTTACTCTCAAGCATCATTCCTTTCTACTAAATATTTCTCTAAAATATTCCTGTAGTCAGGACTTGAAATTGTCTAATGATAGTTTCCAATAGGCAGTATTCCTCATTTGTTTCCATTTATAACTTTTAAAATTATTTTTACAGCCATTATGGCATTTGTACAGCTAGTGAAATTCTTCTGCTTCAGATAGCGCACCCATTTTGAAGTTTCTATTGCTGTGTCAGCTTTTCTTTGAGAAACTTTCAGATTGAATGACAACTTTTGTGATTGGAAAATCTCCCAGATAATTCATTTGAAAAAATCATTTGGGTTCTTCTGTTGTTCATTTTACTTAAAAATTACTTGTGTCAATAAAACCTGTATTAAATGAATGTTTATTCTATATTAGAAATTTTTCAGAAAACATAGCCAAAAATCTTTTAAAAATAGGCATCTTTCTGACATACACCTCTAAACATATAACATATTCATTTGCAGTAATAACAAAGGAAATAAAAATCCTTCCTTTATAAATGATATCTGAGAAGTATTTTACACGGAAATGGGATTCAGCGTGACATTTTCACACATGCATTCAGCATGCACTGGTGAAATGCCACCTATCTTTATCTATCCTTCCTATATGCTACATTCAAGTTGAAATGTTTTAGCTTTTACATAGGAATGAGAACCTGTAGGACTTTTTTCCAAAAGATATCTTGCTTTGAAATCCTAGACCTGATATTTTAACATATATATGGACTTTGAAACTGTGTTCATTCAATGCCTATGACTGATGACTTTAATGAATGCTTAACAACTTACTTAAACCAAACAAATAATTAGTCTCAATTACAGAAGTGTAAATTTGACTCTAGTTAATGAACATGCCAGGCTGTACACATTGGTTTAAGTGTAATTGATCTTAGGGCCACCAAGATCAATTTAAGGGTTGGCAAAATGACAATAAATAGGAAGTGACTCAGATGTGAGAATGCTCAACATGAGAAAGATTAATTGGTATGTTAGTGATAAACTAGTAGATGTTTGATGTAACAATGATATCCTCATATTAAGAGGCCTCAAACTAGGATCACCAACCTAATGTTTTTCATTGCATACAATTACTATGTCAAATATACTCTTTCAAAGGAATAGTTATCACATTCATTTGTCCTCCTTTTCCTTTTAACTTCATCATTTAAGAGCACGAAAGCAAACTAGAGGAGGCTTATAATAGTTCTACTTTATACATTGTAATAGTCTCGCTCAACTGTGGTAGTAGGCTTGGATGTGAAAAAGCAAGTGGCTTCTATTAAAAAGACAATGACAGATTGCTAGCTAGCATTTTTCCATTTTCTCCACTGTCAGCAAAATCTGCTTTTGTTGCCATGCTAACTTCTCCCCACTTTGATGGTGAAATCTGGAATGAAAGAGAAAAAAAAAGGAAGGGTGTTCCTATTATACCCGTATATTTCTTCTATTTTGAAGAGCTTCTAATACTCTGAAAGACAGGTTGAAAAGCTGAGATCATCTTATGAAGCTGAATGGTGGGAAAAAGCCGAAGTGATGGTACATTCGTTTCGTATCAGTGTGTGAAGAAGGGTCACCGGCTGAGGGAGAGACAGGCACTTTCAGTAGATCAAGAGAATTAGAGGTGGCTGGTGTAAGTGTGGAGTTGAGATGAGGATACTATGGAGACTTTGTTCTTTTTCTGAATAGCCCCTGTCTATGTTTCTCCCCCCACCTCCTGACCTCAGACAACTCTCCTAATAAAAAGATTTTGGAAAAGAAAGATGTCAAAGAAAATAGAAATTTTTCAACAAAGTCAAAGGAAATTGTCGAAGGCACAGGGCAGTGTGAGACCAGAGTGGAGGAAGGTGATAAAGGCTCTATCTAGAAGTTAAGCCCGGAAAACTGGGGCAAAAATCAAAGCAACGCTACAGGCAGGGATGAGGTAACAGGGCCCTGAAGATAATCATAAGGAGCTGGAGTCTGAGGCAGGAAAAAAGGCAAGGCTGGTTAAGAGGTTTAAGGCAAAGGATGACCTACTTAGAAAAATATCTTTGCAACAGCCAGACTTTGGACTGGAGGGAAAATAGTCAGAAACTGGAGAGTAGGTTGCATTTGTCAGAGGAAGTCATTCCAAGTAAACAAAAAATTCTAATTATAATGAATTATGTGGAGATTATTAAATTAAAGAATAATATGTGAGAACATTTCCTGCTTAAATATTTTTAAAATGTTATTTTTAGCAGATTTGTTCTGCATCCATCAAAATTTAATTGGTGTTGTATTGTGTAGTACAATCTCATTTAGACTATGGGGAGAATTTTTAAACTCATGAACATTCTAAAAGAGGCAGAATTTTACTTTTTGTACATATATAAAGATCAGGCTAACCTGATGTACTATGTGAAATACTTGTTCATATATCTGAGAGGATATTTTAAATAGAAGAGAATAGGTATGAAAAAGCTTATAAACAACTGTTACTTCAGGTAATTGCCCTACTGTAGTGTCCTAAGTAGTTGAAGCATCTTTTCTGATACTTTATTTATATTAATAATTTGCTGCATAATACAGTAGATTGGTATGCATAAATTCTATAGTCAGTCTGAATCGAATTCTAGCTGTGCCATTTTTATCAGTGCACACACACTAAGCTTATTTCTCTCAATTAAAAAATGGGCTACTAGCAATGTGTATTTCATAAAATCATTACCGTTTACTTTATATATACAAACAAATACACCTATATGACTATACATATGTACTTAGAATAACAGAAAATCTTACAAATATTATGAATTAGTCAGTGCTTACTAGAGAAACAGATTTAATGCAAGACATACAAATACATAAAAATTTATGATATTGGCTTACAATGGCCGCCCATAGGGTCAGATGTGAAAGAGTGCGAAAGAGCTCTGTGTGGTGGACAACCAAAAAATCCAATCAAAGGCCTGGACCTCACTGTGGTGTCCTGTGTGAGTCTTCATCAGGAAGCCAAAGGGTTTGCAATGGAAGGCTGGAGGGTCTGTGCTAGAGGCTGAAAAGTCTGCACTGGGAGGCTGAAGATGACATCAAAGGTAAAGGTGAAGCCTTGAGCTCCGCCCAAGAGACAGATGTGATCTTCCTTCTTCATTTCCCTTTTACACCATTCTAGTAACAATCCTCCCAAGGGTGGTTCTTCCACAGCCAGAACTATGTTGAACCAATGTAGTTGGGTGTTACTCAAATTGACACAATCAGTTAAGTATCACATTACCAATCCTGATAATGTTTCCCATCAATACTTGTAATAATACTAATGTAATAGCAATCCAATGCCAATCTTGATCATATTAAAAATATTTTTTGTACTGTCCCCCAGCTCCTCCTGCCATTTTCTTCGCCTTGTAATCAAACTAGGTAACTATGCTCATTCTCCAAAGCCTAATTCAGTTTGAATTTCAGAGCTTCCTTTCCAACTTAGCTGTTCTCAATGGCTTCCACTTTGCTAAATACAGTGCAACACCCTCTGTCCTTGTCTCTTGAGCTACCAGCAACCATTTGTCAATCATTCAAACATATATTTGTTTTTATCTATTTTTAAAGAATTTAGCCTCTAAACTTAATAGTTGCTGCTTCTTAGTCATCTTTGCTGATTTTGTCTGTTCTTGTAGATCTTAATGATGAAAGAAATAGCCTCATTCCTTGATTTTCTTAGCTCACTTCCTTGGTCATTTCACTTAGTACTGTAGTTTTAAATACCATTTGCTGACTGTTGGAAAGTTAATATTTCTGTTTCTGGTTCCTCTCAGAACTTCCAGACTTCCACATGTAACAGTACTCATTGTATTCACCTGTAGCACTCATGGACAGTTACAATTTGAAATGTCCAAAAGCTGTGGTTATTCCCTTCGAAACTGATTCTACCCATTGCTTTTCCATAATAGTCACTGCAGTTCAATCCTTCTAAGTGCTCAGAAGAACTGAGTGTCATCTTTCACTCCTCTTCTTCTATCATGCTCCACATCAAAGAGTCCTCGGATTCCGGTGTCTTGACCTTCACAATAGATCCAGATGGTGACCGCTTCTTCCTATATATACTGCTAGCACCCTGCTCTAAATCACTCATTTCACTCCTGAATTTCAGTAGTGACATCTGGTCTGCCTGTTTCTGCTCTTCCCTCCCACGTCTGATCCATGCCCTACACTGCAGCCAAAATGTCAGGAAAATCACTTCAGTCTTCTCCTTGAAATCAATCCTCCAGAGGATCCCTAGTGCCCTTTGAGTAAAAGCCAGTCTCTATAATGTCTTCTATGGAGTTGTAGGAACTGACTCCCAGAGATTTTCTTAAGTCATCTGGGCTTTGCTCATCATTCACACTCCTCTAGCAAGTCCTCACTATCCTGAAACATAACCACACATTAAGGCATTGCACTTGTTTCCCCTTGTCAGTATGATTTTCCCATGCAAAATCCCATGGTTCTCTCTCTTTTTTTCTCCTTTTTAGGTCTCTACACAAATATCAGCCTTTGAGTGTGGCTTTCCCTTTAGTAATAAAACTATAACTTTCCAACCCTCCACTACTACCTCTAACACTTCTCATCTCCCTTGCAGTATTACAGAGCTTAGCATAACTTGCACAGTTAAGGAGCTTAGCATATCTTAGCAGGTTCATTTTCATCTGCTTTCTCCTATAAGCTCTTCTCTGGCAGAAAACATTTTCATTTACTATTTAGAAGAGTACCTCTGATGTAGTAGGCATTCAATAACTACATTCTGGGTGAATGAGTGATTGAATGGGAATTGTATTATTTTTTCTTCCTTATAAATATTGTTGAAGGTTTTCCCTAAATTCAGATGCTATACAGGATATATACCTAACAGAGGAAATGAACATCATCCATTAGTTTCATTTGCTATGCATGTGTAGCTCAGTATAAAACTTAAAGAACACAGTATCCAACGTTGTTCTTATCATTTAGAATTTTCTCTCTTAATTCACTAAATATTGCTTCCCAGTCAAACTCTGCATTACTGGTGAAAATTTTCTTCTTTGGTCATCCTTGCACATGTGATTTCTAATTCCTAAGACTAGCATAGCACTTATTTTTCCTACTGTACAATACAGCCACCATATGTTGGATACTATCTTGCTGTTTCACATGACTATCTTATGTTTCTTTGACTGGCTTGCTAAGTAGTAAAGGTCAGAAATATGTGTTCACACAGAAATATATACACATACATGCTCATGAGTATTTATGTATTATATTTCCTTAGAAATTAGTTTCTAGCGAGATTATTTAGAATTTTTGGAAGAGAATAGCTTAAAAAGGAAACAAACTAATTGGTCTCACTAAAATAAATTAAAACATTAAAAAGCTATTACAAAAAGATGTTTTTGGAATTAATGATTTGAAGGATATTCTCTCCTATAATTTCTTCCTTATGGGTAAGCAAAGTTCTTTTCCTTGAATATGATAAATATTAGCTATTGGTTATGCATAAAATAATGTGCCCAATATCATCAAAAGACCAAAGGTCTCCCAGGAAGATGGCGATCAGTTGAGCAGCACAGAAAGATCCTCCTGGAGGATCACCACCCAGACACTGGAATATAGCAACATGAGAAAGATAGGAAGGAGAGAAATGTGTATCCTGAACCCAGGAAGGATCTGAAATGAGAATTGAATCCCTCAGAAAGAGCAAACAAGACCTCTCCTGGAGGAAAGGCTCAGAGGGCCGCCATGGCACAGTTGGAGGAAGAGGAGGCAGAGAAGGAGGGAGCCATGCTCCAAACACACCCTCGGCCCGCTCCCTCATTCCAGCACTCACAGCTTCAGCTTCGGAGGCCTGTGCTCACAGGAGCCTTCTGACTTGGCCAGGGGAGAGCAGAGTTCCAAGAGCTGGTCCAAGACCAGAGAGGAGAAAGCACAACCTGGAAAAGAGGCAGCAGCAGTCTTGAGGAGGTGTTGTCGAACCCAGTGTTAGGGTGAGAAGTCACAACAGCCACTAAAACAGAATCCCCACTCTACAGCAACCTTTCTAACCAGTGCCTGGAGGCAAGGTGGAGTTAAAGCAAACAGTGCACAGCCCACCACACCCAGCTCTATGTGTGCCCCGAGGCTGTGGCCTCCTACCTCTCCACTGTGTGAGCAACTACCAGCAGAGTGCAGCAGAGAGCATTGGCAGCAAACTCCGGGCCACAGCAATTCCCAGGGATCCAGCCAGAGAAAACGAACTGAAGCACAACAGTAAGAGAGAGCTGAAAATGGAGGTGGATCACATGGCCCCATGCTCTTCTCACTGCAACACCCAGCAGGAAGCATGAGCTGAGTTACTGGGCTTCAGCTCTGACCCTGAACTCCCTCTCTGAGCACTTTGCGTCTTGGTAGCCTGAGCACTCAACATGTGTCCCTGACAGCAATGGGCTGAGTCCACAGGCTTCAGGACTTATCCTAAACTACGAATATGAGCACCAAGAGAGACTTCATACTGCTTGCATACATGAACCTTGTATAAACCCATAGTGACAAATTACATGAAAGAGAGACAACAACATACTCTACACAGAAGACCCGAGAAAATCCTCCAATTCTCTTCTAGAACTAATAACTAAACTTAGTACATACCCTGGACTACCACAGTGAGCACGGGTGGGAGAGACCTCATGCCACTTGTGTCCAGCATTGTAAGTGCACCCAATGCCCAGCTGCAAGGGGCGGGGAGTGGCAACACTGGAGATGGAGAGGTGGGAAGAGGTTAAGACTTGGAACTAGGGGGCAGACCCGGTTCTCTAGCTGGGTGGGGCTAACCTCCAAAGAGTCATAGGCAGTCTGCAGGGAGACTCTGGTGGCCTATGAGGGTACCCCAGGGGGTCTTGACATGGAGCTCAGTAACCTGAGGGGGGAGGGCACTCCCTCCACGCTACATGAGAACACTGAAGACCTGGACCCAGACTCTGGCAGCGGGACGATGGGGTGGAGCCCAGCGGTCTGCTAGGGGCAACCTTTGGGACTCAACCAGGTCCCCAGCAATGTGATGACCGAGTGGTGCCTGGCTGTCTGCTTGGGTGACCCTGGGGACTTGATTGTGCCTCTGGATGCGGTATATCAGGGTGAAGCCCGGCAGTTCACTGGGTAACCCCACCAACTTGACCAGGCCCCCGATGGCCTTGAGGGCTTGTCAATGGGGGCTTGACCATAGTGAACCTGGTTCCCTGCCTATCTACTCTATTTGAGCATGGGTGCATTTCCACCTCCTGCCATAGCAACTTGTGTACACCCATATTTATTACAGCATAATTTGAAGGAGCCAAGTCTCTTCCCAACTTGAGAGCCTGAGGAAGTAAATAAACCCCAAAGTACAGTTATTATCAGAGGGAAGATGACTGATTGGGTGGTAGAACAATGAGATGAGGTTGAAGAAAATTGATTAATCGAACGAACCATCATGTATATAACTGAGTAACAAATGTGAGGATAATATTATGTAATACAGCATCCAGTGTTAATTCCCTACTATCTTCTCTATAATTTGGTATTTCTTTTATTGTTTTTGTGTTAACTAATGCGAAGATAACATTATGTAATACAGCAGCCAGTGCTAATTCCCTACTATCTTCTCTATGATTTTGTATTTCCTGTATTCTTTTTGTGTTATTCTGGTTTATATGTCCCCATTTTTTGTCTTTAAAATAAATAAATAAATAAATTTAAAATGTGCCAATTCATGAACTTTTATAAATCTAAGATATTGCATAGTAAATAATGTATTTATATATTTACCAAATCAAATAATCAAACTGGAAAAAATGTGATGGCCAATTAGAATGTGTATAATCCTTATTTGTTACAGTAGGGGTTCATAGATATTAATGAAAAGGTTCATTTCCCTTCCAAAATTCTCCCACTTATCTATGAATTTACACAGTTTGTTTGCTATAAATGGGTAGATTATATACACATTAAACCATAAAATGTCTTAGTTTATGTTCAAAACTTAGAAACCCATATAATATCAGCGCTAAAGGAAGATCTTTAACTTTTCCCTTTGTTTTTAATGGCCATCATTATTAAACTAGCCTACACAATTATTCAAGGTCCCAGAAGCAGAAACCATCCACTTGAGAAAAAAAGCAAAATACACTTGAAAAATAAACTAAGTGAAAGTGCTGTTCATATTTAACTTCATAAATTTGAAATCAAATATTACTGTCCATTGAAATCATTTAATTACCCTCAGTAAACCTCCATACACATTGGCAGTCACTCCCATTTTCCTTTCTCTCCTCCTTCCCTAGACAATTAATTATTTTGAGTCTATAGACTTGCCTATTGTGGAAATATAGAAATGGAGTTATGATATGTGAACTTCTGTGTCATGTCTTTCACTTAACCAGATTGGTTCACATTATAGTTTGTGTCAATATTTCATTCATTTACATAGCAGAGGAATATTCACATGCATGAATACAATTTGCTTATGTATATCCATCTATCTATCTATCAATCTATCATCTATTTATCAATGAATGGACATGTGGGTCATTTTCATTTAGGAGCTGTTAAGAAAAATTAGGCTATGGACATCTATATCCAAAATTTTGCATGGACATGATTTTGTTCTCTCAGTGGAAATATCTGAGTGAGTCTTTGATAAACAAAAAATCTTCATCTCCTCTGTGGTCACCAGTAGAAAATACGGGAATTAATTACTACAGAGCACTTGCTACATGCCAGCTCCTATCTCAGGTATGCATACACATAACACTGATACTATGTCATTGAGTTGGCTGTAATTGTTACTATCACTGTCCATACTGAAAAGCTGAGGTACAAACTGGCAAAGCAACCTTCTCTGGGCCACACAGGTGATGTTTAGAGGAGCCAGGCCATGAACCTAAAAAGGCCTGGTTCCTTTTGTCGTGCATGCTAGACTCAAAGTGACGGACTGTATGGTCAGTGTTATGAGGGTAGAAGTGGGAAGGTGAAAAGTCCCTATCTGTCAACCTCAGGGTAGTGGAGCAGTGCTTGGCTCTGTGGAAGGTCATAGTTATGCAGGGAATTAAACCTACCACAAGGAGGTCTGAGTGGGAGCAGAATGAAATGAGCCATACTTGGGCTTTATAAGAGTTGTATCTGTTTCTTGTGACTTGAAGGGTTACTTTCTCAGCATGAGTCACCTTCTAGGAAGTTCTCTGCATGCTTTTCATATTTTGTGCTGTGGTTGTAAGCACAAGAGAGGTACCTTTGTCCAGGGAGGCAGTTTGACCTCTGGGGAATGCACCTTCTGGGGTTCACGATGGATCGTAGTTTGAAGTCCTAGGCTGGGAGAGCCCAGAAATACTCTTTCATTTCTTGACTTTGACATGAGAGTTTCTATGCACCAGGGAACTGAGAAGAACTCTTTGGATCTCTTGACACCTTCCTGGTGATGAAGATGTTTTTATCCACTCCCTAGTCTCATTCTTTTGAATTTCAGAGTAGCTGGAAGGCTGAACTGGTGACAAGCAGGGGTGGGGTAAGTCAGGAATCAGAATAGAAGCTCAGCCAGGCTCGGAAGGCTACAACTGGTAAACTCTGGGATGGAGAGAACAGGAGGAAGGAAACCCCATGTTCTCCAACATCCTGTCCTATTTCCTGCTCTGAACATAAGCTAAGGCCTCCCCTATGGCCATTCACATCCTCATAGCCCCTTTCTTCATCCATTTTCTCAGTTCCTCAGAGAATTGTTTATCCTGTCTCCACAGAGGAGAACACTTCGAGTCTTCCAGTCTTCCCAGAACTACGAGTATCATCCATTACATTTGGAATTTTCTGAACAAAGGGTCAGATAGAGATTTTATTTCCAAGTCACCAGGGCTCCTCACTGTACTCCATGAACAAACTGTATTCTCTCTCCCTGTCTCTATGTTTGTCTGTCTGACTGTCTGTCTCTGTCTCTCTGTCTCTCTTTCTCTCTCTTCCTCAAGTGTTTCCTGTGTGCACTTGTGCTCCTGTCCTGTAGGTTATGTAGGGACTGCACGCACTTCTTCAGTTGCTAGGTGCAGTTCTCCTGGGCAGTATGCAGTTGCTTCACTATGGGCAACTTCTCCAACCTTCTTCAGGTTGTTCAGAAGATCCATGTGGATGGCAATGGTTGCAACGCCTCCCCATCGCACGACAGATCTAGCGTGTTGCTCCCAGGCCCTGAGGAATATATGGCTCCCCAGTGTCTTGGACCACAATATGGGGCCCTTTCTTTTAGTGGCTCCCTGCCCTGGCTCTTTTTGTAGGTCCTGGAGCTGCAGTTCATTCAGTGACAGGAGAGAATATTTTTATTTTATTTTTGTCAAATATTTTGCTCTTAAGAATGAGTTGTGTTTGGACACTGCTTTGTGAAAACTGTATGCCACATGGGATTTCATTAATTTTACACTTGCAAAATGTCATGTATTCTCTCATTCCATTACCTTTTCTCAATTTTTTTTTTATTTTTTAAAAACATTTATTAGTTTGTGGAAGCACTTTTAAGAACACATTCAATTTAAAATATGGTATTATCTACTAAACATGTAAATTTACTTCTTTTTCACAAAGTAAACTTTTAATTTCCTAACTTGAAGAGTCAATTCTTAAAATGAGTTGAAGTCAGAGACCTGACACACTAGATGATTTGTGGTCACTTTTTTCATTACATGTTTGCATCCTGGAAATTGATAAAATAAAGCAGATGCAAAAAACTTAAAACAATCCATAGTGCAAATGAAATAACTGTTAATATTTTAGTGTATAGTCAAGTTTTATATAACTATGTTAAAGAATGGAACGAGTACTACAGGAGCTTACTAAATGGGCTTTCAAATAATGTGTAATAAACATATCTTATTATTATTAAGTCTTTCTCAATAGTCATGTGACTATTCCTTTTTTTAATTGACTTCTTTAAATATTATGGCAAAAACAGTGTTATGAATACTTGCCAAATAAAACTGGGTGTTTAGGGAAACAGGAGAAACATAGAAATGTACTAATGAACTCTCAGTGTTCCTAATGTCCTTCATTTCTCCAGTATTAAAAGTCCAAAAAAATTACAGCAGTAATCCACACATTCATTGGACTGTTTTCAGTAAGGGTTTTATCCCAGTGTGTTTTTTTAAATTTTAGGATTTTAACACATTGAAATTCTCATATGAAAAATGCCATTTCTTCTTCAGGATTTCTTCCTTGGTGCTTATAATTGCTAGAAGTAAATCAAAACTTTGACATATAACTCTTTCATTATACAGTAATTTATTCAACCCAAAATGTGGTGACTGCCTCCTGAGTGCAGAACATTCTGTTATTTAATGCTCATACATATCAAACGATACACTTCAGGTATCATCTTCATTCTTCATATTGTTGACATTTATGTGAAAATAAAAAAAAATAGAAAAAGAAAGATGCATGGAGAGGACAAAAGAGGAAAGAAGATAAAGGAAATAGTAAAAAAAAGAAGGAAGGTAAATATTTACTCAGGTTATTGGTAAAGCAGAAGCAAATGTAGTATTGTGAAATGCAACTTATAACCAGAGTATGACTTCTACTTGTCATTTCTGAGTAGAAGTTGTGGTAATTCTCTAGGGTTGACGATGAAGGCCTCATTAAGAAATAATCATTTCAACTACTGCTTCCAAAGATGAAATGATCTAATTGTGTGTTAAATGGTCTAAATTATCAAGAGACATGTAGGTTCCAAGACCAGGAGACAGTACGAGGTATTCTCAAGGAGGAGGAAGGAACTTGGTGTGTTTGGAGTGGAGTGAGAAAGGGAGGTTACTAGAAGAGGAAGTTAGGTAATAGTGTTGGGAGTGCTTTGTAAGGACTTTGGTGTCAAGGATGAAAAATTGGTTAATGGCAAGAGGCAGCAGAAGTCACCGATTTGTTATTATTCATCCATGTGGGTTGCATCATTCTTGGGCAGTTAGTATCATTTCTGATCAGGAGTGTTAGCCTCTTAATTGGCTTCCTAATTAGTCCCTCCAGCTCCCCTTCTTTGGTCTCAAAGTGATCTTTCCATAATGCATGCACCACCTTGTTATTCCCAACTTAAGGCCCTCTTGTGACACTTTATTAGTTTTGCAGAAGTGCAACCATCTTAAATAATATTCAAGAAACTTTACAATTTGACCTTTCCACAATACTTAGACATCAAGGCTGCTTTGCGCCTTCATTCTGTAATTTCCTCTATCCAAAATGTCCATCCCTTCCCATGCCTGCTTCCTTTTCATCATTTCAATTGCCAGTCCAATGTCATCTTTAAGGAGACATTTTATTTTCTTACCACTCTGCATAAAATACTGAGCACCCAGTTGATATTCCTCATTTCCATGCTATTTATTTCATGCTTAAAATAGATGGTAATTACCATTTTACTATTTTGATGTATATTTTCTCAATAGTATGAAACTCCACGAGGCAGTAACCTTGTTTGACTTCATGAATCTATAACAATAAAAGGTAAAATATGTTTCATGCTTATTATTTTCCAGGCACTATTTCCAGAAAATTATATGTATCAGGTCATTTAATATTTAACTACAAGAGAAAGATACTACTTCTTAGGCTTCATTAGGCTATCGAGGCACAGAAAGGCTAAGTAACTGGAACTCAATTCTGTGGATAACATAATAGAAAAGGCAGTATTTTAGTTCAAGTAATCTGCTTCTCTGCAGGGTTATTCCTAGTTAATCTCTACTGCGTCCCTCAAATCACTAACATTTTCAACAGTGTTTGAAACGATGCTCTCAGTGAATTTTTTTTAAACAAGAATGTGCTAGTCAATTTCATGTTGGGGGAACATTATATCTAACACAGAGAATATAAAAGATAAAAGGCTTATTTTGGCTCATGGTTCCATAGAGTTCAGTGCATGGTAAGTTGATCTCCAAGGCACAAACATCATGCATGGAGGAAATAGAGAGAGTAGAAAGGCCAGAGGCAGGGACCCGGGATCAGATATATTCTTCAAGGTCATGTTCCTGTAACTTGCCCAGACAGCTCCACAAATGTTCCTTACTAAGCTTCTAGTTATTTCTCAAGCCAATGAAGTGACAATCAAAATTAACCATTAAAATTATGAATTAACTTATTTTGTTTTCAGACCAAGGTGTACACCCATGATACCAAAACAAATTTTACTAGTTTCTCTAGGGAGCTTATGTTTGTGAGAGCTGAGCCCCTTGTACTTTGTCTATGAGAATGTCCTTAATTTTCCCTTTTCTTGACCATCTCCTATTTGATTTTCTAGTTTTCAAATGCTTCTTATCTCTTTTCTAAAGGATCTCATACTCCTTTATAAAGGATTTTAGAATCCTCTGCCTGCTATAAATAGAAGCTTATTCTGTCCTCTGTCTGCTTCCTTAAGATGGTTCAGTAATTATTATTCAATAATTTATACATTGATTTTCTTATATCTCCTAGATTCTGGACTCTCAAGAGCAGGACAGTTTATTTTTTAGATTTATATTCCCACTTCTCAGTGTAGCATAAGGCATGCAAATTTTGTGCACAATAATATTTTGTTAAATAAATAAGTGGCACAAACTTCAACTGCATACTCATTAGTATTATACAAATCACACATGCTTACAAGTGCTAAGACATTTGTACAAGTTGAAATCCCAAATCTAATAAACTTGGGATAATAATCTTCAGGGATGAAGCATAAATTTCAAAATTATTAACAGGCTTATTTTATATCCCTGAAGAGAGGAATAAAGAAGCTACTGTTTCATCCATTGAGTATATATTGACCTGCTTTAGACAAAAAACTAACTTTAAAGAAAATAAAGAATGATGAAGAAGAGGAGACGTGAAAATTAGAAAGATTAGAGATTGGGTTTTACTTTTTGCAATATATGAAGTCTTTTTTTTCTTTTTTTAATTTTAAAAGTAAAAGCACAAAAACATATTAACAAACAGACACAAAGTAGCATAAGAAATAGTACAATCAAAACTGATTTACAGACAATGTGACATGGACTCAACAATGGTTGTTGCTTTACCTATAATATATGAAGTCTTAACAGTAGGTTGATTTTATAAAGCATTTTTATCTCTAGCACTACACATATTTTGTTTCTAAGCATGCTTCACAAACCATGAAGTATATGCAGATATTTTATGAATAAACAGAGTATACCAAATTTTCCAAGAGATTGCTTCTCTTATTTTGCTGAATGTCAGAAAGCAAGTCTGCAACATCTAATATAAAATAAGACACAGCCAATTCACACTTCCTTGAGATCTTCAGCTTAACTGAGTTAACAAATAGATTATTTCTTTTGAACTCAGCATTATAACTATTCTTCATCAATTAGCTTTCTTATAAACATAAAAGAAAGAAATTTTGCAACATGGTTCTTGACTGAACAAAATAAATTTGTCTAAGTGGCTTTCTATTTCTCTTTAGTTAAAGCAAGTTTTTTTGTTATTTTTATGAGACACTCCTATATCTTTATTCCTATTTTTCTTTTATTTAACAAGAAATTGTAGTATGTTTCCAAAATGGGGCCATTCTTTGGGCTGTCTTATCAGAACATCCCAACTGAAATTATTCAATTGGTGTATATGGACAGTCAAGTTAAGAAGAATGGGAAACTTCAATTTTCTACAGAGACGGGCAGACCATCTCATTGGAACATGACCTGAAAGTGAAATGTTGCATTATGGGAAATTAAAAATCAGATTGTGTTTGGCGCTAAAAGGTGCAATGGAAAATGTATCCTAGACACCTCATAGAAATGTTTGGAACTCTAGGAACTCAATGCTTAATAAATACTCCCAACAGAAAATCACATAGCACTGATATTGGGGTTCCCAACTCTCTGCAATTTCCTAAGATACTTGTAATACAGGGACTATTAGAGTGGTTGTTACTGAAATGGGAAATAAAGGTTAAGTTCAAGCTCTGCTTTACTTGTAAAACGTAATACAGAGTTTCTCATCTCAACTGGTGGCTGCAAACAGGCCAGTAGAATGCCATGTTGCTGATCATCTTGGTCTTTAAGCCTGGACTTTGTCAGCCCAAAACCCCAAGCTGCTTATCTCTATTCTTGAGCAGCCTCCTCACTTTCCTTCAGCCGATCATGACACAGAAAGGGTGGGAACCACTGGCCTATAGCACTGGCTGAAAGATGTTTGATAAAAATAATGAAAACTGAGTCCTGTCTTTTTATTTTAATTGTTGGTTCATAGTGCCTCACACTGATAAGGGAAGAGGTGGGGATGTGATTTTCCAGATAGAGGGCAAATGAAACATTTTTAATGATACATAAAGTCTAAGAAATGTCCTAGTCTTTCACATATTGATATTAAGTAGTTCATTTGCTACATGAGATTGGGGTTCAGGTGGGATAAAGTTCGGAGGCATCAGCATGAATATAAACAAGGGAGAAAATGTAGACAACAAAGACAATTTATTTTAAGGGTGGGCCCTTGCAACTGACTGTGGTGATGCACTTTTGTAATCCCAGCACTGTGCAGGCTCAGGCAGGAGAAAATTTGAGTTCAAGCCGAGCCAAGGCTACATAGTGAGATCTAGGCCAGCCTGTACTATATGGTGAGACCCTGCCTTAACAAAAGTCTGGGTTCTTGTGAACATAAACATTTTGAAGTGGAGAGTAAAATATTAATAGTCTTCCATAATAGCGACAGTGCAATATAGGAAGAAATTTCTATCATGAATGGCCTTGGAACAAAACCAGAGAATGTGCTGCTTATACAAAAGCAATCCATTTCTCCATCTTTAATTAAAAATAAAATCACATTTGGGAAGTCTACTAAATTATAGAGCACTAAAGATGCTGAGGGAGAATACCTTCATTCTAGGACAAACTTTTTTTAAAGTTCTTTTTAAAGAATGAGGGCTTAAAGGAGATATTATCAAAGCTTATAAATTCGGAAATGTATGAATAGGGTCAATGTATTCTTATTTACAAAAGTGAGAATATTAGAACTAAGAGGCACTCCCTAAGGCTTGAAAGAATGACTCTGAGGATAAAATGAAAGGAAATTCTACTTTAACCAGTGGGTAGTAAACTTAAGAAACTCTTTACCTTAAGTGGTAGAATGGATTGAACATATAAATAGTTTCAAAGTGGAGTTCATGGATAATAGATACATAATAAGATGTTTAAGAAAATAGGTTATCTGGATGAGAGGCAAAGCTCTAACCTTTTACTTTTGATACCTTATTTCATAACCACACAGTGAAAGTAATTTTATTTATTTATTTATATTTGTCTTTTTGAGACAGGGTCTCGTTATGCAGTTCAGGCTGGTCTTGAGCTCACTCTGTAGCCCAGGCTCGTCTGGAACTTGCAAAGATCCTCCTGCTTCAGCCTCTGGAGTGCTAGGATTGCAGGCATGCACCACCCTGCCTGGCTAATAAAAAGTCATTTTAAACTAGGGTTAGAATAAAATAGGTGTAGTCAGATACCATAAGATTTTTTCTGTTATGTTTAAATTGTGAAAGTGAATATTGTAAATAAATTCTATTTTCCATGAAATAACTACTGTAGTTTATAAAGATCTACAAAACACAGATATAAAATGTGTTTTATTTACTTAGTAAGTGATTTAGTAGACTATATTTATTAACAATGAAGAATTATGTTAAGAATATGATGCAATAAATCAAAGCAATTTCTGAAAGCAAGTATGCATATTTTCCACCAAAGATACAGTTGAAGTTTGGTTTACATGTCTAGTGTTTCTCTTAAATGTTATCCAGTTATTAACTTTATTACCTTTGTTGTGTATACACACACACACACACACACACACACACACACACACACACACACACAGCCATTCCTGCTACTATCTTCTTTCTGTGTAACAGTCATGTTTTCTTCACCTTCTTTGTTATCAGTATACTGGTTGGAGTTGTATATGCCATTTATACTTTTCTAGGCCCTTTTTATTAATAAAATATGTATCACTCATAATGAAAGTATAGTTTCCTAAACATCACAGGGACAATAGAATGCTGAAATTATGGTTTCCTCCTTACATATTTGATGTTATTGGGTCCTACTATTTTGGCCCTACACATTTTTATCCCTCATGTTGTCATTATTATTTTCAAAGTATTAAAATATTTATTTTCCCTTTTTTGATTGTTCCTGTTTATGTTTTTGGTTTTTTTTTTGTTTTTGAGACAGAGTCATACAATGTAATTTAGGCTGGCTTTGAACTCACAGCAGTCCTCTTGCCTCAGCCTCCCAAGTTCTGGGATTAGAGGCCTGAGCCACCATGACCGGCTTTTATCTTCCTATTTATTTTCAATGAGTTCTAATTTTTTTTTCTGGATGGGATGGAATTTACTACTTTCCAGATAACAAATATTAGTGTTTTTCTTTGTAAGTGTATTTTATTTTTGTCAGAGAATAATAGTTGTTCTATTACTGGGCACTAAGTCTTGTGGATAATATTCTTCTTCCAATTGTCTTTTGAAAGTATTTTGTCTTTTCCTTTTATTGTGCTTCAGATATTTTCTTTTAAATTCTGTATTTCCATGTATTTGTGTTCTGAGGATTTATATTCTTTAACTACATATGAATAAAGTAAAATTACTTCATACTCAAGCAATATGCAACATATAGTTAGTGTGTGTGTACTCCAACTTTATTTTATCTTTTACAAATTTGAATTTTTTGTTGAAATATCTGGAGACAGATGAAATCATCTGTTTGATTTAAAGTGAGCCTTTGAAATTTGTGAGT
>PVLD010023546.1:0-27189 GCA_004027595.1 Dinomys branickii | reverse complement strand
GGGGGGGGGAGGGGACAAAGCAGCCCTCCGGGGAGGAGTGGGCCACTCATCGTGCAGTCACAGCTCCCTCTGCCGAGCACCCTGGTGTGGTCTCTCCGCATGCAGCGGACATGCTGGGGCCTGCCGGGCCCAGTGGGTACTTGGCCTAGCGCCCAATAAGACGTGGGCTCTTCAGAGAGAGCAGACACCTGCGTGGTGGGGATCCCAGGGGCTCATCATTACCAGCTCCCCTAATTAGCATCAGCGGCGCTGCTGCAGGGCCCAAGGCTACCCCCGGGACTGTGCCGGGCCTCCGCCTCTGCTGCTGCCCCTACTGACAGCCGGCTCCTGGGCAGGCCTGCTGCAGCTGGGCCAAACCAGGCCGGAGGGAAATGATCTCAGAAGCACAGGGACAGAACAAAAAAACAGGAAGGGCCATGGGGGACTGTGACGCGCGTGCCATGCTCTGCGCCCCCAGGCGGGAGGCCTCCTCAGTCTCTCTTCTCGACAGGTGGGCTCACCCCAGGGAGCCCCTAGCCCACCAGTTTGGAAGACTCCTGCACAGAGGGCTGAGGATCCCTCTCCCCTGTGGTGTTCCCATCCATACCCCGCCCCTGGGTGACCCTGCTGGGGAGAACAGGGCCCGTGGTCTCTGCTGCACCTCCAACTCCCAGAACGGTACCAGGCATACAGCCGGGTGCTTAATGTCTGAGCAAAGAAAAGGGGATAACAAAAAAGAAAGTGGCCTGCAGGTGGCTCTGTCCCCGCCCTGCTTGACCACAGGGCTGGGGAGACAATGACAAGGCAGTGGTTGACAGGGCTCACCCGCCCCAGCCTTGTGACCCACAGGCTCTGCTGGTGGCTCAACCCGTGACCAAGATCTCAGGGCAGAGCAGCGCCGAGGCCCGGAGGCCACTCAGCACTTGGCTAGGATCCCACAGCTCCTGCAGGGGTGTACAGGGTGTGTGTGTGGGGGGAACAACACACTCACAAGGGAGGCCAGGCCCCTGGAGGCGCTGACCACGTGACCAGGCAGGGTGCAGGAGTCCTGGTCAGGGAAGACCTTCCTCCGACCCACCACTTGGGTGGGCGCAGGCACCAGAAGGGTGTCCCACACTGTGCACTTGGCTGCACAAGGATGGAATGCTGTCTTAATGACAGCACGTGCCCCTGGAGCGCCTCTGTCCTGTCTCCTGTCGGATCAGCACGCTGCACTAGTCTCACACGTGGCAGGCCATGAGCTCAGGAAAGTGGGCAAGGCCCTCCAGGTCCAGACCTCTCACACCTCTGGGATTCCTGCACCTCTGTACACCCCCAGTTGAGCTGTGGCTCGGCCTGGGCCAGCAAGGCTCAGAGCTGAGGTCCAGGCTCCCACCGGCCGGCTGCAGACAGCCTTGTCTCCCCGTCGTCCCTTGCCTGAACTCCTGTGTCAAGCGCAGCCCTGCAGCTTGCGCCGGCCGATTCTGCCCAGCCTCCTTACCCCCCGCTCTGCCTCGCCCCCGCAGAGCAGTCCCAGCTGTCCCTGCTTGGGGCCCTGTCTGCCCCACTCATCACAGTGTCTCTGGCAAAGAGCAAGCGGCAGCGAGCGCTCTCTTCGACAGTTCAGGGCAGACGTAAGGTTCAAGTGGCCCAGGAGAGGCGCTGTGAAAGCTGCCCTGCCCGCCTTCCTCTTGGCATCTCAGTACTACCGTCCCGTACCACCTCTCTCAAACCATCAAACCTCAGCTAATAGCCACGAGGTTTCTAACTGGAGAGCCTGCTCCTCTGGTCCAAGCCTGCAGCCAGCCTCCCCAGCCCTGCCCTGCGCAGTCCCCCGGAGCACTCACTATGCAGCAGAATCGTTGAGCTGGTACTCCCTCGAGCGGCTGAAGCAGGCCTGCACACCATGGTCAGCCCAGAGCCTCCGGATGACGCCCGACAGGTCCTCAGGGAGCATGCCTTGCTCCTCAGCAGTACAAGACAGTGCAAACAGCTGCCTGGCATCGTCCTGGGCACAGCAGTGGTGGATGGTCAGCCAAAGGCCTGTATGCCCACCCCACCTGTCAGAGGCAGGCGGTCCTCGGGAATGGGCCCCAGGTATTCTCAGGTTCCCCAGGACAAAACCTGCCCTGAAACCTTATTTGACTGGGGCTGGTAGTGCACATACCGCGCGGAGGGGGTCAGCAAAGTCAATCTGCAGGTTGCCCATGGCCTTGACAATGGCCATGATGGACTGAATGGTGTTGCTGTAGACGACCGCCCGGTACTGCCGGCACTCCTCCTCCGAGTAGCCATCTTCATGGATGATCCTGACAGCCAGGGATCAGGAGTTAGGGTCCACAGGGAACAGGGAGCTCACAAGGCTGCCTGGGGCTGCTGGGGCCTGAAGGGACCTGCTGTAGACACAGGGACACCGACCCCAACCCACTAGCACTGTAGACAGAGGGGTCTGAGACTGGTGGGCCTGAACTGGCAGACAGTGTGGGCTCAAAGGAAGAAGAGGGCAATCAGAGTTTGGAGCCGGCCTCTGCGCACAGCACTTACTTCATCTGTTTGACGATGGTGCTCTTCCCTGACTCACCAGCACCTAGAAGAGGGCAGACAGACACAGGACATGCAGAGCCACTACAGCAGGCCATAAGGAGCCTAGCTGCTGGCAGCCCTGAGGCAGAACGCCCCCTCCAGGTGAGTGGCCCGAGACAGGCAACGGGCCTGGGGGCAGCGGAGCTAGCCAGAGTATGATGGAGGGGACCTACTGCATCCACCCCACAGGAGACCCTGAGGCCTTTGCCTCCCTGGGCCACTGCCCACTATGGATCCCGCTGCCCACGCTGCCCGTCGTACTCACATACACTGGCTTGCCATCCATGCAGCCAGGCACCCTGCACACACCAACAGGGCAGCAGCCTCTTCTATGTCGGGGCTTGGCGGCCAGGGACCCAAGCTGGGACACCATGTCATACTCCTGCCTCTTGGACATGGCCCACAGCCCAAGGCCTGCTCTCTACTGCTGGGCCAGGCCTGCCCTGAGCAGACGGAGAACAGAATCCAGGAGGCATGTGGACGGACAGACACACGGACATGGGGCGGACACGTGTGCGTGCGCGCGCGCACACACACACACACGGACATGCACACACACACGGACACACACACACTGACACACACACACACGGACGGACACACACGGACACACACACGGACTCAAGCTTCTGACCCAGCCTGCCAGAGCCCCTGTACCATGGATCTTCTCTGTTGATTCTGTGAGCCCTGCCATCGTTCTCCCTGATGTTTGTCATAGCATTTCTGTCCCACTTCACAGACAAGGATATGGAGGCTCAGGAAAGTGAAGTCTTAATTCAGGATCATGTAGCCAGGATTCAGAAGGAGTGGATGCTGGGAGCCACATGCCTGGCCCACCCTGCCTTCTCAAAATGTGTCCTAGACCTGCAGGACCATCCTCTGGGAGGTGGCTTAAAAAGGCAGATCCTGAGCCAAGCATGGTGGTGCACACCTGCAATCCCAACATGATGGATTAGGTAGGAGAGTTCCAAGTTTTGAGACCAGCCTGGGCAACTTAGTAACACAGTAAGACCCTGTCTCAAAATTAAAATGAATGAATGAATGCATGAAGGAATGGGGAAAGGGCTGGCAATGCGGCTCAGAGTGAAGGTCCTGGGTTCAATCCCCAGTGAGTATTCTAGGGGGCTGGGACTGTATACGGCTCAGTGGTACAGGCGTCTACCATGTGTGAGCCCTTGCTCAATACCCAGCACTTAAACCAATACAAAAACAAAAGGGAGAGATTTCCAGATTTCTAGGTTCCTTCCTAGATACAGAGCCAGATCTCGATGGCATGGCCTCCCGTCACCTCCGGGCCTTCGCTCACGTTGCTCCCTCTGCTCGGCATACTTCCCACCCACCATTCAGTGTCCCAACTCCGCCAAGCACGGGGGGAGGTCTGTCCCTCTGGGCAGCTCAGCAGGATAGGTAGTCGTCTGTGCGGAGATAGGTCAGGGATCTGGAACCACCACCATCATCCCTGGGACTAGTCAGGGCCACCCGAGAAGGATGTAACACACAAACCAACACCGGGAACAACAAACCCTTGGTAAACAAACCAGCAAAGCTGTGAGGAGCGCCCACCGTGCCCTGTGATGTCAGGACATTCGCTAGTATCTCTGGATCTTGACAGCAACCCTGAGAGGCAGGCGCTGTTCTCAGCCCTCCCTACCCAGCAGGTAAGTGAAGACAGAGAGGCCGAGGTGGCGACCACATCTCTTCTCCAGGTGGCCCGCCTTGCCCACTGTGCAGCCCGTTCTAGAGCTGTTCTTAGTGCCTCACCTAGCAGGTGGACCACACGGCCCTCTGGGCCCAGCTGCACTGGTCACTAGGTTCACGCCCGACCTGCCCTACTGCCCCAAGCCAACCCCATAGTAACTGTACCTGCACAGGCCTACACAGTGAGACCCTGTCTCACAGACAAACAAATGCTCCTAAGTACCTGCGATCACTAGACTTCTGACTTCTGCAGACACGCCTCCCACAATGGGGGCATACTGGGGTGGCACTAACGTGGAGGCTCTAGACAGGCCAAGGTAGCAGTGTCTCTGTGGCGCCAGCACAGGGTGCTGCAGCAGCAAATGCAGCACACTTCCTGGGCATGGGCTGTGGTCAGCTGGCAGCATCCTCTCCACACTGGGCCATGTGGCAGGGCAGCCAGGACCCTTCACACTGCCCTGCCATGGGGATGTGGCAAGGGCCTCAATCTGTACCTGGGCAGAAAGGCTGGCAGAGGCCACCTGGCTTTTCTTCCTACTGGTGCAATGGTACAGGAGTAAGAGGGTACATCCTGGAGCAGAGGAAGGGCCAGGAGCCAGTCTCAGCCAGGACTGGGCACCCCCCCGAGAGCAAAGGCCAAGGATAGAAACTCCTAGGCACAGGGCACCTTGGGGCTAGGTGAAGGCTGTCCCCCTCTTTTGTCTCCCCTCCAAGTTCTAACCAGGCCCAACTCTTCTCAGCTTCCAAGATCAGAAGAGATCAGGCGTGTTTAGGGTGGTGTGGCCGTAATGCACCCCTCTCCTGCCACCTGAGGCATTGGTTTCTCTGTGTGGCCACCAAGGGCACAGACAGTGGCCCTTCGGTCACTCCCTTTGTAGAGAGTGTGGGCAGCTAGTGACTTTGCGCAGTGATGGGACTGATTACAAACCTGCTTTATCTCTAATTTTCCTAGCAGAGCCCATAGACACAGAGACCCTGGCAGCACCTGAGCAAGCTGCCTGGGAGCCAGGACACTCACTCCCTGCCCTGGCCTGTTTGAAGTCCCACTTCCCTTTCCCCTTCAAGCCTCAGTTTGCCCACAAGGCCTCTAAAATTCCAAGGCAGGTGGACAAAACAGTCACGGTACCTCTACCTCTGGACTCAGGACAGCCTTTTTGTCTTTCCAGCAACTGTGACTCAGGCAGGAAGTAGTGAGGGGCAGGACAAGGGTGTGGTGCTGGCGTCCAGGCAGGAAGCAGAGGGACACCTGAGACAGAGTCAGGGTCATTGTCCTAGAAGCTATAGCAGGGAAGAGGCCAGGAGGAGAGTGCGTGGGGCCACAGCAGGAAGAAGGCAAAGACCTTGGCTCTCAGGTACCCACAGGCTAGGTGCCTTGACAGCTGTGGGACAGCAGTCTCCCTGTGTACTCCGCAGGCTGGGCATCTTCTCCATCGGGGCCTGATGATCTCTCCTGCCAGATAAACTGGCATCAGGCCCAGGGTCTGCTTGTACCCTACTGCTTCTGGGCACTCAACTCTCTCACCCATCCTTGTGCCTTCCCCGGCTGACGAGACTACTGCAAAGAGGCTAGGCAGGGGGGCTCAGCCAACAGAAGGTGCGGGAGTCTGTCCCTCCTGCCAAAGAGGGCCCCATCAGGCGCTCCATTCCCCTGCTCGCTGAGAGCAGAAGGCCTACAGAGCTTCCCTAGGGCGGCCTTGATATTCCCCCTGGGCCACACCTCTTCCCACCAAGGAAGACACCTCTGAAGCCCGTGCCGTGGCTCAGCTGCTGGCCCCACAGCAGGCAGGCAATAATCACAGCACTGTGCTGGGGAACAGTGGGTCTCTGCGTCAGAACATTTGCTTCTACTGTGAGGCACTGAGCCCTGAAGGAAAGGGTTCAGACGGGAGGAGACAGTACCACCCCATCTGCCTGAACAAAAGCAATGGGGCCTTGCAGCAGAAGCAGGCACACAGGCCAGCCATTTGATTCTGTTCCTGGACCCCAGCATCCCAGTCACTGCTACCTGTCCGTCTTGGACCTCCACTTCTACAGGAGGCTTTGACAGGCAGGGAGGAAGTGACACGCAGATGTCCTCTCTGGTCTGTTTCCCCTCTACAGAAGCTGCCAAGCCTCAGGTGCCAGCCAACCCACCTCTCATCCCCAGGCCTTCTCCCAGAGGGAGGCCTAAACCTGCCACACAGCCCTGCTGTCCACCCAGATCCTTCCCGAGACCTCCATGAACTTCCCTCACTCCCAGCCTTTCTCTAGCCCCTCATCTGTGAAATGGCACAATCCATTCTCTCTTCCTAGGAGAGGTAAGGACGGAGAACAATGTTCTCACCGTGCCTAACACATAGGGAGCCTTCAGATCAGAACCAGCACCACTTTCCTACCCTGTGAAAGAACACAGATTTCCCTATGCCTTTCATTCCTTGCACTCCACGCTGGCCACACTGTGCCGGTCACTGTGATGGCTACCTGCTGAGTGGACTTTTGGTGGTGTCTTCTTTGTAGGGGAGCTTCTGCAGGCTTTTATATAAAGAGCGGGTGAAGAGCAATGCACGGCAGCGAACAGGCACATTCAGGGCGCAGGCTTCCCTGGTGGGACTCAGTGTAACCCAGGACAGGAGTAAGAACCACTCACTCCACCACTGGCTTTGTTTCCAGTCTGTCACTGCCTTTCTACATATACAGCACTCCTACATGACCAGGCCTCCTTCCTGCCCAGGAGCCACCAGCTCTGCTCACCAACACCGCACTAAGCAGGCTGGAGACAGCTCTGGGCCGAGGGTGCCCTGGGACACCAGGGCTGAGGAGAGCAGACAATTGACGTGGCAGCTCCAGGGCAGGGACTTTCATAAGCAGCAGAGGCGGGGACCACAGCACAGACTTGGGCAGCCGTCCAGCTATAATAACCCACAGTACCAGGCGTATCCACACCGCCACAAACCCCGTGGGAGCACGGTGCAGATGGGGGTGGGCCCGGGGAAGCCCACCCCAAAGGCAGCCCAGACACCACCTCCTACTCTCACCCCTAGAGGGTGCCCGTCTCCAGCCTCAGCGGCAGTTGTCAGGCTCCAGCAGCGTCCCTGCTGCCCAGGGTTGGTCACCACCAGGGGGAGCGGTCAGCCAGAAACATCATACAGGAGGAGGGGGCTGGGCCGTGTTTTGTTTCAGAAAGGCAGCCTCCCGCACAGGGGTGCTGGGGGAGGTGCCCGGACCCTCATTCATCACCTCCTGCTTGGGAAGCCCCCTGCCAGCAGTGGGAGACTGCACACACTGAACAATGGAAACAGGATGGGGGCAGAGGAGCGGCCTGGCCAGACAAAGGCCTGGCCAGCCCCGCCCCTGGCAGCCCTCTCTTCCTCCAGGTGCTGCTCTTTGGCTCCCTCACTCCCCCTAAGGAGGCTCAGTGCGGTCCCACAGTGTATGTGGTGGGGGCAGGAATGGTAGGGGTCCTAGGGTGTGGCCTAGCTTTCTAACAGATGCCCCCAAAGATCAACACACAGGATACCTCCCTCTCTCCAGTTTGCCCCATGGGCCAGGCTCCAGCCACTTCCTAGTGTTAAGGATGCTACCATGGAAATGTCAACAACCAGGCCTGCCTCGCTCCTCTGGGCCACAGGGCCAGCTGTCTGGGGCAGGCTGCAGAAGGCCAGCCTGGGGTAAGCAAAGGAGGCTGCGAGCAGAAGCTGGACAAGCCCGGGTCATCCAATGACGCCCCTTCCTGGAAGCTTCTTCACTTACGGAATCTCGCTGATGTTCTCCAGGCCCCCGATTCAGGGCCACCAGTCTTCTGACTCCGTGTAGTAGGCCCTGGGTGAAGTGCCTAGAGCCTTGGCCTCCACGTACCCTCTGACACTGCAGCGTGACACATGAGCACAGAAACCCCAAGGCTGTCTTAAGCAGCTTTCCTAAGGTCTTCGCACTCACACCAAACTACGTGAGGGGCCATAGGCCACGCAAAGAACTGTGACATCCTAGGTCCCAGCACTGGGCAGGCAGGAAGAGGACAGCCTGAGATTACACAGTGAGGAGCTGGGCCTCTGGAAGCTGGGCCTGGGTCGCCCAGGAGGATGCATGGTCTCTGCTTTCTGTGGGTCCTGGCTCAGAGAGGCACAGAGGCTTCTCCCTGCCTCTCCAGGCCCCTCAGGCCCTTGGGATCTGGCCTGACACCACAAAGCAAAGCCCATGGGATCTTTCAAAGAGGAGGGGCAAGTTCCCACCAGCTACAGTACTCAGAGTCAGAGACCAAGGAGCAGGAGGACCTGGCTTCACCAGCCATTGTGGGGCCACAGCAGCACAACATGCAGCTGGACACACAGTACCTAAGCACTTCATATGCCCAGGACAGCCTGTGCTCACTGCAGGAGCGACAGGCACACTCTTCCCTCAGCGGCCACCTCCCTGCCCCAGACCCACAGCCCTCCTCAGGCTTGGTCTCTCTGGGAGCATATATGAGGGGAAGAGTCAGGAATGGTGGCACACACCTATAATCCAGCACTTGGGAGGCTGAGGCAGGAGAATCACTGCAAGTTCTAGGCCAGCCTGGGCTACACAGTGAGCTCAAGCCTGAACTCTGTAGCAAGACCCTGTCTTAAAGAAATTAAAAAAAAAAAAAAAAAAGAGGGGAAGAGTGAGGCACCAAGTTGCTGACTGTGACACGAACATTACTGAGGAGACACAGGGCGGGTAGGAAGATGGGAAGTTACAAACAGGGGTAGCTGCACGCAGGATGAGGTCACCCTGTGGGTACCGGGCAGATTTCTGGTTCTGAGTAGCAGATTCATAGTTTTGTGTCCTACACCCCGCAGTGAGAGAGCAGTTGAAGCCCCCGGAGGCACACAGAGAACACACAGGCTCCCCTGGTATCTACCCCGACTAGCCGTCCTTCATCTTTGTTTTGGCTTCTTTTTTTTTTTTTGAGACAAGTTCTCACCATGTAGTCCAGGCTGGCCTTGAACTCACGGTCACCCTCCTGCCACAGCCACCCCAGTGCTGGGATTACAGGTGTGCGCCACCACATGGGTGCTGTCCATCTTGTTGACTGACCAACAAGGCAGATTCCCAGGGGCCACGGTGGCCGAGCAGGTGGTCGGCTGCTCCCTGAGTCGTATCCTGGCACCTCCACTTATTGGATAAGTTGCATAATGTCTCCAGCCTCAGTTTCCCCATCAGTGAAAAGAGTGTGATGCCAGGCTCAGCCTCACCGAAATGCTAGAAAAAACCCAACTCCATACAACAGTCCAGGCTCAATCAACAGCAGCTGTGTTCCAAGAGGGAAAACCTGGGCTCAGTGAAAGCGCTCAGGGCGCTGTGGGTGGTGGTGGGGGCCCTCAGGCTGGGCCAAAGGCCCCTCTCTCCATCCCAGGCAGGGGAAAGCCAGAGTGAGCCCATCCTGGGGCTCCTGCTCCATTTCCAGGCATTCACTCAGGCTGTGGATGGCCTTCCGCTCAGGAATCTAAGCTCCATCTTCTGCCTTCCTGCTAGCGCCTCCCCTCCTCCCGCTGCTGGTGTCCCTCTCCCAGCCACCGCTTCCTGTGGCCAAAGGAAGCCCTGGGAATCCTTTCCAGAGACGCTAGGCTACCTTCTCCGGAACCCCTGGCCCAGAAGTTCCTGGGGCGGGACAAGGACCAAGCCACCTGGACTAGCCCTGATTCAGTGCGCGCCTGCAGCGCAGCCCACGGAAATGGGATACAGAGGAGCCCGGGCAGGTGTTCACCCCTGGACCTTCCAGGTGGCAAAGCCCTGGGCAGCACAGGACTTGCACCTCCACACCGGCAGCAAGCAGCTCTCTGGCTTCTTCCTCTTTTAGGCTCCTCCTCCGCCAGCTGCTTCCTCCTTTTCCTCTGATGTGGACACCACTTCCTGGAGAGGCCCTGGCACGCAGACCTCACTGCCCCTCTGCCTGGGCACAGTAGGCACTGCCATCCACGTCCCTTCCACACATCTGTGGCTACAGCCGCCTTGAGGTCCCAGTTTCCTCCAGGCCTTATGGACTCCTTCACCCCAACAAGACTTTGAGGATCTTACCCTAAGCTTTCACTCAAACCGGCCAAGCACTCTCTTCTGGTGCCAAGGCAAAGACCCACCCTAGACGCTCTCTTATTCTGGTGAATTATCACCCCCCCAGCCTAAGAAACACTAGTAAGGTGAGGGTGGGGCTGGGTTTAGTAAAAACAAGAGCTCCAGGGTAGAGGAATGGGTGGAGAGCTGAGCAGAGGAAGCCCCACCCTGCACCTGTCGCTCAGGGCTTCAGGTACCAGGGATACCTTCAAAGAGCTCAATCCTTTGCCTTCCCTACGGCACCTCTTTCTAATACCAGGAGTCAAAGTCAGGACCTCTTGCCTGCCAGGCAGGCACTATGCCCCTGAGCCAAGTTGCCAGCCTACCTTTTGGAGCATTCTTTGGCAAGGTCATTAGCTGTGGCCTGCCCACAACCTGTTGATTCCTTCCCCTCTCCTCGGGGAACCCCCACGTGGGATGAGAAGATGCCTGGCCCGTATCCTAACCCACAGCCCAGGTCCTGCCTCTACCACGGCACAGAGGGGTGCTGAAGAGGAAGTGCTTGCTTGGGGTGGGGTCACGAGCACTGGGCCCTCAGTGGCTGAGAGCCTGCATGGATGACATGGACAGGGCTGTCTCCGTCCTGCTCTGCCAGGTGAGCATGGGGCTTTTAGAGAGAATCTGGGAGATCATAGGCAGGGTGCATGGGACCAGGGTGTGCACCTGTGGTCCTAAGCACCAACCCCCCAAAGCCATAGTGTGGGAGGCCTAGGGACCTCCCTGGGACTGGATCACACCGCACCCCAGCACTATCTACCTGTTGCCACTTGGTGGGCAAATAAATGCTACCCTGCCTCTCAGGTCTGCGCCAACAACAGGGCAGAGGCCTAAGGAGGTCCCTGGCACAGCAGCCTTTGCCCCTCAGTTGGCTTCGCTTTCATCCCCGCCACAGTGGCAGCTTTTCCCTCTGTCCTCCCCCACTGCGTGGCTCTACCCAGGGTTCCACTCTGACCTGACAGGGCTGTTCCCGACTGAGCTCCCTGATTCACCCATGCCTCTGCTCAGGGGCATTTTTCAGAGGACCTAGTGTCTGGCCTCACTCCTCCCTCCCTCGAGGTACCATGGGCGAGCGTTGAGCCTTGCAGGCCTAGGAAGGCACAAGCAGAGGGAGTCAGACTGGACTCAGACCCCCCCAGCGTGGGAGCTGCGTCCCAACGCTCTGCAGACAAAGCCTCCTAGCCTGGGGGAGGGGTGGGAAAAAGACTCCCAGGCCCACAATGCCCCGCCCCCCATTCAAGTGCTAATGAGCTCCAGCCAGGAATACAGGGCTGGGGGAGAAAATGTTCGTGCTGGAGGCCCACTTGGGTACCAGCCCTCCAGGCACCGCGGGCTCTGACACACCTCCAACCCTAAACCCTTAGAGGATGGGGTGAGATGCCAGGATAGTCCGTCACTCTACTGGGAATCAACTCTTTGCACACTTGGGCCTCCCCACTTGCTGTGAGCGGCTGCCCAAGGGCAAGAGAGATGATTCCCGGGACACCCATACTGAGGCCAGGTAGGGTGCTCTACTCTGCAGGACCCAGCAGCCAGCCCCTCACTTTCTCCCCTCCAGGGTTTGGTGCACTGACTCACAACACCCATGGCTGCAGAAAGGCACCCAGGTCCCCAGGCTGTAGGTGGAGGGCAGCATCCTGCCAGAGCTTCACTGAAGCCATTTTCCCAGCTGGCACAGTAGGTGAAGCCAGAATTCAAACTCAGGCCTCTGTGACCCTAAGGTGAGCCGGCAGGGTGGGCCCTTCTACCAGGCCAGAAATATCCACTGTGAAATTGAGAATCCAGACCAGGTCAACTGTCTCAGTGCCCTGGCCCTGGCTGAGACAGCACCTCTATCCCCAGTGGTGCCAATTTTCAAGGCCACCAGAGGATCCCTCCTCAGGAAGCTACCTTTACAGATGCCCTAGGATCTCCCTACCCCTGAACCAGCGAGGATCCCAGGCTAGCCCTCCTACCCATCTGCCACCAGACCAGGCTCAAGTGGCAGCCTGGGGTTATATTATCCCTCTCCCCAGGGACTACGCTGCGGCCATGGTGTGTTCAACAGCTTCCTTGTTTCCACACATACTTACGCACCTTACAGCAAGCTGGCCCTTTGCTAGAGGCATGCGGCATGCAGACAGGACAGCGTCACACAATCCCCTTCTTTTCATTTGGTAAACTTACTTGAGCCCTTGCTTTGCCCAGCAGTGTGTCAGCAGGCCGGGTGCACCAGGGGCACGGCTCAGGTCTCAGCCCCAGCTCTAGCTGCTCTAGAGCTCTGGTCAGACGGCAACCCCAAGGGAATTCAACACAGCTGGAGTTGGGAGGATGAATACAAGGCCTCCTTCCCTCACCAACAGTTGAGTCCCTACTGTGTGCTGTGCCCTAGTACAGGCTGCAGGATGGGCAAGAGTTCTGCAGGGAACAGGTAGAAGCTGTCCCTCCTTCTGCCCATGAGCCTGTGACAGGGCCAGGAAGAAACGGCCTGAAGAACTTTTCAAGTGCCCGCCCTCTCTATCCTGGTCACTGACCTGTAAGGAGACCTGGCCACCTGCCAACACTTCGCCAGCTGTGACCTCTGCCTACCCATCTCCCAAACCAAGTTCGGTAGGTGCATCCTTCATTCACTACACAGATGAGAGCACCCAAGAGGTGCCAGGCCGCCTGCTGGGCACAGGAATGAAAGGGACACAGCCCTGCCCTGAAGGGAGAGCAGCAAGCCAGTGCCGTGCTCCGCTGAAGGAACACTGGTGCTCGGAGCCACAGACACCTCCCTGGGCTCTGCGGAGGTCCAGGAGGGAACCTGGGGGAGCTTCCCTGAGCCAGCGTTACAGATCAGTCAACCAGGGGGGTCGGGAACAGCAAAGACGAGTGCCAGGAAAAGGCAGAACTGCTCTACCCGTGCTCTGAAGCCCTCCTGGAGCCACTGTCCCTCCCTTCTCTGTGCGGCTGTCCACCAAGACCTCAAATTCTGCCTGGTCCTGGCTGGTCAGTCAGGCTGAACGGGCAGGGTAGGGATGGAGGAACCCTGGGACAGGGCTGGCATGGGTTCCTCTGCTCCCCTCACCAAGCTGCCAGGAAAAGCTCCCTTCCCCGTGTGTATCACATCTGCCTCTGCCCCAGTGACAGTGACTGTGCCTGCTAGCTGGCAAGGATACAAAGAAGGGGCAGGAGTCAGGGTGCAGGCAGGGCAGCAGGCGTGGTTATGGCTGAGGGAAGACTGGCACTTGCCCAGCCTGAGTCCCGTTGCCTAGACAGTTTCCCGCTACATGGGACAGGCACCGAGAACTCAACCTGCCACAGCTGTGCTCCCACCACCACCCACCACTACCACTGCACTCCTGGACGAGTAAAGGGTGGCTCAAGCCAGGACCCCTCCCCAGGCTCATGGCAGACTGGCACCTGAGGATTGGGTTCTCAGCTGCAGGCAGAGCTTGGTCCTTCAGCCCCTACAGCACACTCTACAAGGTCTTAGCCCCACCCTACACATCCCCAGCAAGAATCTCGGTGAGGCTCCCATCCGCCCCATCCTTAGGCCCCAGCAGTCCTCTGGACCAACCCAGGCAACCCTTCCACAGAGGAAGTGAAGGCCAGATGGGCAGCACAGGAGGCTGGCCACTCGCAGCCCAGTGTGGGAGGGGTCGCCAGGTCCCACCTGCACCGACCCAAAGGCTGAGCTGGGCTCTAAGAGGCAGGCCGGTGCAGACAGGGAGCCCTTCTGCTGCCGGGGCACAGGGCGACCAAGAGCTGTGGCTCTGGTCTGTCCCACATCTCCTCAGCCCTCACAGTAACTACGCTCTGCCAGGGGAGGGGCTGGCAAGGGATCTGCCCCGGGCACTGGCAGACGCGGTCCCGGAAGTGCCCTCCCCAGGCCCAGCAGCAGCGGGCATTCCGCCGCGTCCACACCCACTCGCTGCCTGCTGCACTCCCAGCAGAGACAGGAAGAGGCAAGCGCCCGCCGCACACCAGCCCAGGAGGCTGGGCCGCCGCCCCTTCCCGCCCCTTCTCTTCCTCCCGGCAGCAGAGAAGCGGATGCCATTTTGAAACCTCCGGGGCTGTGCCCCTGAGGCCAAGCCTGCCGGGACACTCAACAGATGGGCGCGTAAGGGACAGACACGCTGTCCCTCAGCCACAGGCCCAGGAAAAACTGCCCCACTTCTCACAGCCCAGAGGCCCTAAGGCAGCTTGGGAGCTGAGGGGCCACACCCCCAATCACAGACTTCAGCCTGCAGAGCTGCTGCCAGGACCCTCTCCTTCCCCCAACCCAGGACCCCCAGGCCAGGCCTCCACAGGGAACCTCAGCTCTCAGTGGGAGGCTGGACGGAAAATCACCAGGCCCTGCATCTTCACAGTAGACCAGCCTGGATGCTCCAAGGCATACCCACCCAACCCCAGCCCCTCCATCAGCAAGCCCACCGCACCCTCTCACAGGGCGGTGAGATCCAACAGGCCCACCCACAGAGGCCACATCCAGGCTTTTCAGCCCAGAAAAGGGACAGGAAGCTCGGCACCCTCGGCAGGTCTGTCTGCCCACAGGGGCAGCAATATGTCGGCTGCCTCCCCACTTCCACTTCCCCCACCTCTGACAGCCACCATCTTCCCCTGGCTCGGAAGCACCTACAATGGCAACCCCTCTACGCTCCCCTTACTTCCCAGACTGCCCCCAACCCGCCCAGGCAGGCCTTCAAAACTGGGGAAAACACTGGGGGAGTGGACCCTCTCAGGGAAGGGTGAAGCCTCGGCCCCTCTCCCAGGGTGACCAGTGGAGCATCAGGGCGCCCTAGCCCAGCCCAGGCCCTCTCTAGCCCCCCTTCCCTCCTCGCAGCTTGGCCCACCTGTGCAGGAGGGGTGGTGGGGTTGGGGAGGCCAGGTGTAGGGGAGCAGTTTAGGGGGAGCAGGGCAAGGCCTGAGAGTGAGGCCTACCACGGGCAATCTGTGGTCAGGAGCAGCGGCTCTGAGTGGTTCCAGCTGGACAGAGCTCAAGTGCAGGTTCCCGTCTGAGAGGGCCCCTGGGGGTCTACGCACACAAGCGGAGCACGCAGGCTCAGGGTCAGGGCTAAGGCCCAAAGGAGGGTGTGCACAGGGCCCTGCAGAGGCCCAGGTGGTGTTCACGCCCCACGGGAACAGGGGGAACGGTAGGGGGAAAGGAGCAGAGCGCGGACTGGGCAGGGTGCTGAGGTGTGGGTGGTCTAGGAAGGGATGGAAGGACAGGCGGGGGCTGGGGGTACAGCTCAGTGGAATAAGCGCCTGCCTAGCAAGCGCAGGGTCCTGAGTTCCATCCCCAGTACCGCCAAAAAAAAAAAAAAGGAAGGACAGGCGGGGCTGAGGCTGCTGGGCAACGGTGGATGGCCAGGCAGAGTATGGGCAGCTGGTTTTAGGACGCCATTGCTTGCTTTTTGCTTTTTGGGGTTTTTTTCTTTTTGAGACAAGGTCTCGCTATGCAGTTCAGGCTGGCCTTGCGCTCACTTTGTAGCCCAGGCTGGCTTCTAACTCGCAACGATCCTCCTGCCTCTGCCTCACAAGAGGTGAGATTACAGGCGTGCGCCAGCACGCGCGGCAGAACGTCACTGCTTGGGTTCTAGGATGAATTGAAGGTCTGTGCTAGTGTGGCCTCGATCCGCGGTCCAGACCAACCCAAGTGTTCCACTCTTATTTGGGGGTTGGGGACAGGCTGCTCGGGGGGGGGGCGCTGCAGCCCAGGGGTGGAGTTCAGACCCAGCCTGGGAGTCTGAAGCCTTTCTCGGGGAGGTCAAAGTGTTCGTTTAGGGACTCGGGCCAGAAATCTGGGGTCCCAGGTCCCGGCGCGGCCTCACCTAGCAGAAGTAACTTCACCTCCCGCGCCGCCTTCTCGCCGTCCTCGCGCAGGTTCTTGTCGATCATCTTGGAGCGCTCGGCCGCCGCCTTGTCCTCGGCGCTCACGGTGCACCCCATCCCGCCGACCGCCGGCCCGGCCCGCACGGCCCCGGCCTGGCTCGGCCCCGCCCGACCCGCTCGGCTCCCGCCGCAGGCCCTCTGCGGACAGTTCGGGATCGGCAGCTAGCGCGACTGCGGGAGGCGCCTTCGCGGCCGGCGCGCACCGACGGCGGGGCGGGCAGGGGTGGGGCCCGGCGAGCCGGACGCGGACTGGGCCAGGGCCGGCTCCGGGCGGCCCGAGGGAAACAGGCGAGGCTGGCGATTGGCTTGGGGGCGGGGCAGGGGAGGCGGGCGCGGCCGGGGGGGGGGTGGGCGGCCGGGGGGCGCGGGGCGGGGCGGGCGCAGCCGCAGCGCGACGCAGGGGTCCGGCAGGGCGGGAGGGGCGGGGCCGCCTGCGATTGGTGAGGGATGCCTAGCTCCGCGGGGCGGGCGGACTGCGTAGCGTGAGGGTGGGGACGCGAGGCCCTCGCCCGCCTAGGGGAAAGCGGCCGTCGGAACTTGGGGAGCTGGGTGGCCGGGTGGAGGAGGTGTGTCTTCATCCCTTCATAAAGCCAGTGACCCCAGCAAACTTGTTCTCGGATCTGCGGAACCTGGGAGGCGATCAGACCGCCTGTTTTCCCTTTTCTCTGGGTTGCAGCAAATAAAACACAAAAGCAGTCGATTACCCTGTCCACACTTTTGTCTAGGCTGCTTCTCTCAGAGGGATGCCCTTTCTAATCAGCTCAGGCTCTTTCCTCCCGCCCAGGCCTGCTGAAAATACTGTCCTGGAGGCGGCCAACCCTGCGACCGGGATTGAGAGGGAGAGAGAACACACCACTGGATTTGTGGAAACAAAAGTCACTATGTTCGTTTCTGTCTTTTGAGACAGGACCTCGCTTTGTAGCATACGGTGGCCCCCCGGGGACTCGCCTACCTCAACCTGCCGAGTCCTGGGATCAGACAGGCCTCTTCCGCCACGCCCAGCTAAAAGTCACTATGAGCTTATGACCTCTCCCTTCCACGGCCTGTCCACCTGTGCCCGTGGCTTCGGTCCCATTTCCCATCCTTTGGTGACCTGTCCCTACTGGGTAGTGGCTGCAGCCCTGACCCTGGGCACAAGTGGAGTGCAGGCAGCAGCCTTTCTAGCTGAACATTTCAAAAAAAATTTTTTTCCTTGCAATACTAGGCTCAGACCCAGGGCTTTGGCACTGAAGCGCATCCTAATCTTTTTTACTTTTCGTTTTGAGACAGTTTTCCTACATTGCTGAGCTGCCCACCTGGGGCCCCACCTGCTCTCCTGCCTTAGCCTGGCTACAGGTGTGCTCCGTTATGGCTGGCTGTCAAATCTTTTTCGTTTGCTTTCCAGCGGGAGCCCACAACCCCAGTCTTAACTGGACATTTGAAGGGTCTGCCAAAGACTCCCCAGGAAGGTGTCCAGTGAGCCCCAGTGCCATGAGCCCAGGAGGCCCCATCCTGAAGACAGGCAAGGTCTCCAAAGCCAGCCAGAGAGCTTGCCAGCAGTATTGTGGTTCACAGTCTGCCGCTGAGTACAGCCTATCCTCCTTCCTACCCTGCCACATACCTTGTTCCACCTCCCAGTTTGCAGGCTGCCTGCTTTCCCTGGAGTGTCTGTGTATCCCTATCTCAGTGTCTCCCTTACCGGCCTGTAATCCTCTGGTGGTTCTCACAGAGTTCTTCCTGCCCGGGTCAAAGTCCAAGCAGGCCCTGCCATGGGCATGCAACGAACACCAAAAAGAGGCAATGCCTGCTAGGGACACAAACAGAAATAGGCTGTATAAACCCACTCATAGGCCTAACCTCTAACATCCCTCAGATCCAAAGGAAACTATACGTGTGGACAGGCACAGCCCAGAGCACACTCTGTCCATGCACAGACTGCAAGCCCAGCTCCAAGGCACACACCAGCCCCTCTACCCTGAGCTGGCCATCTTAGCTCCTCAGCCTCCCCAGCCTGCTCCTAGCAACAGCCAACAGCTCTCTCAGTTGCCAAGCAACGGAAAGAACCTGTCAGCCCCTTGGAGGCCCAGCTTCAGGGAGGTGGGCAGGACTCAGACCCCAGTCTATGGAGCTGGGGCAGGATGGGACCACTAGGGGCCATGACCTCCAGCCACAAACAGAACTGTGGTCCTTGCACTCTTTCCAGCGGTCAGGTGCTCCTTTCAGTGCCGTTCTCTTTCTAGGGAGTCCAGCCACCCGTTTCCAAGACTCAAGCTGCTCTAGGGGCTCCCTAAGGCGATGGCAAGGCCTCTGCTTGCTGCTGAGTCACATACTTCCCACAACAGAGGCCCTGAACCCAGCAGGTCATCTCCAGGCCGACCTCTTCCCTGCCTGCTAGCCCCTGTGCACCCCTGGTGTGCAGTTCTGTGAGGCACCTCGGGTGCCTTAAACCCAGGCTGCCTAGAACCGAGTACCGCACATACTGGGTCCAGCGCTGAAGCTTCCTACCACTTCACGGCCCTTCCTACCAGCCAAAGCCCTGACCTCTCACCCCTACCCCTACATACTATTAACACCCTGTTTCTGTTCCAGTCTGTCCTCATTCTGCATCACCCCCCTTCCTATTGTAGACTCTAGCCTTCTTTCTGGCTCTCATGATTCTCATAAATACATCTTCCACTTGGAGCCAGATTGGTCTATTTAAAAAAATCACATTACTTTATTGCTTACAAACTCTGGCTCCCTAGGGCTCTGAGGATAAAGCTCATATAAACCGGTTTGGACTGCACAGGAGGCAGAGGCAGTGTAGTGTCTGTTAAGAGTAAGGACCTTGGGAAGCAGTCTGTAAATTTGCTGTGTGTTACTTTGGATAAGTACCAGAAACTTCCTGTACTTCAGTTTTCTTATCAGTAAAATGGATCTAATAGCTGTACCTAACAGGTATGGCACAGGCTGAGGGTAGGGGGGGAGCGGGGCTGGCAATAAGAAAATGGTTCGGCTGGGATGATGGTGCACATGTGTAATATCAGCTACTTGTTTTTTTTTTTTTTTTGCGGTACTGGGGATCGAACTCAGGACCCTGCGCTTGCTAGGCAAGCACTTATTCCACTGAGCTATATCCCCAGCCCAATATCAGCTACTTGGGAAGCTGAGGCAGGAGGATCACAAGTTCAATGCCAGCATGGGCAAATTGGCAAGACCCTGTCTCAAAATAAAAAATAATAAAAGAAAATATTCAGCATGTGTATGGCCCATAGAAACCCTTCAATGTGGGTAAGTTGTTATAACTGTGATTTCTGTATCTGGGGGAGCAAAAACCTGAATCTCTGAAATATGGGAGGCTGAAGCAGGAGGGCTGCAAGTTTGAGACAAGCCTGGGCAACTTATTGACTTACCTAGGCCCTATCTCAAAATAAATAATAAAAGCCAGGCATGGTGGCACACGCCTGTAATCTCAACACATGGGAGGCTAAGGCGGCAGGGTCACTGGGAGTTCGAGGCCAGCCTGAACTACACAGCAAGACCCTATCTCATATTTTTTGTAATCCCAGCCCTCAGGAGGCTGAGGCAGGAAGATAGCTGTGAGTTCAAAACCAGCTTTGGCTACAAAGTGAGCTCAAGGCCAGCCTGAACTGCAAAGCAAGACCCTGTCTCAAAAAGACTCCCACTGATATATATATATATATATATATATAGTAAAAAGTGCTGGGTATATAGCTTAGTACAAAAGTTCTGCGTTCAATTTTTTTTTTTTTTTAATCTTTTTGAGACAGGGTCTCACTATACAGTTCAGGCTGGCCTTGAGCTCACTTTGTAGCCCAGGATGGCCTTGAACTTGCAACAATCCTTCTGCCTCAGCCTCCCAACTGCTGGGATTACAGGCATGCGCCACCATGCCTGGCTGTGTGTTCAATTTTTGATACAGCAAAAATGAAACAAAATAACAAAAACAAACAGATGAGATAAATTAAAGGTGCCTGGGGAGATCCAGGAACCAGCTTCCTCTTCTGTTTGAAATTATTTTTTTTTAATGTTAAGGTTAGAATATTGGATTACAGCAGGTATGGTGGCACACACCTGTGATCTTAGCATTTGGGAGGCTGAGGATCACTGCGAGTTCGAGGCCATCCTGGGCTACATAGTGAGACCTTATCTGAAAAAATATGTATATTAGAATTTTTTGTTTACTTCATTTTGCTTTTCTCCTACTTCTCCTCCCACTTCTTTGGTACTGGGATTGAACTTAGGGGCCCTTCTCAAGTTTGTTTATATGTTTTTGGGTTTTGGGGGGGTGTTTTGTTTTTTTGAGACAGGGTCTTGCTGTGTAGTTCGGGCTGGCCTTGAGTGCACAGGTACTGCCACACCTAGCCAGGGCCCTTCTCATGGTGCTACATCCTCAGCCCTTTTTTTAAACAATTAACTTTCTACTTTGAGGCAGCATCCTGAGAAGGCACTAAATTACTAAAGTACAGCTCAAACTTGTGATCCTCCTGCCTCAAGCTCCCTAGGTGCAGGGGTCACAGGTTTGCACCACCACACCTGGTTCAGGGAGTGTTCCTGGTGAGGAAGAGTATTCCAGAAAGAGGGACCAGCACACACCAGGCAGGAGGACGGAGAGGTCTGTGGAACGGTCAGAGAGAAAATCAAGGGCCATGGCTAGAGAAACCTCTCACTCCGCAGCTAACCTGACTGGCCCAGAATGGCCAGTCCCCATCCATGGCCATCCAGTGCAGCACAGAAAAGGTGTTCTGGCCCCTTCACACTCAGGATCCAAGAGTTCTCTTGGGAGAGGCTGTCTTAGGAGAGGGGAGCTACCTAGCCAAGGCCTCAGGAGCACCAGGGGAAGTGTGACTTGTCCTTGCACCCCACACATCAGTCCTAGATCAGAAAGGACAGTGAAATGACGTCCAGCAGAGCTGAGAGTGGCAGCACAGCTGGAATGGAGAAGTGGAAGCTGCTGGCTCATCCTGACAGCCAGAACAGCCAGACAGCCACCACAGGCCACAGAGTAGGTCTGACTTGTTGTGAGTTCCAACCAGGCAGCAGTCCTGAGCTGGCTGAGGAGCAGGGGGACCCCTTCAGTGGTCTGTGACACCAGCATACAGGCTCCAGGAAGGGGAAGCTGCCCAGTACTTCCTTAAAGGCAGTTTCAGTGTGGGTGGCTCCCCCCCCCCCCCCCCCCCGCAGAATCAGGCAGGACTTTCCAGGAGCATCTGGAGTCTAAGATTTTGACAACTCAACCTCCACGGTGCCTAGGGGGCAGGGTGTCCCCGGCCAAGGATGTGTGAACAACAAATCAGCATTTTGGAGACAGGGCCGGCAGCATCTGGTTGAGGATGTCAGTGGCCTAAGTTCCCTCCCTCTCCTGAACTCTGAAAAGCTCCACCTCCTGGCCCATCCCCTGCACTTCTCCCTTCTTGCTTCCTGGCCTAGTAGCAGTTCTGAGATTGGAGTCAGCTATCCTACCCTCTCTCTCCACTGCCTGCCAGATCTCTCTTCCCAAAATGTGCGGGCCTGGACCCCAAGGTTCCCCTTTCTGGTTATCCACTCCCTTTATAGATAATTGGCCTAGAGACTTGGGAACAAGCACTTCTTGCCCAGAAGTTTCTGGATGAGGCAAGACCCCCCCAACACAACACAAAGTGTGGGAAGTGGGGTGCAGGAGGATTCAGAGGGAAGTGTCATCTGCTAAAGCACTAGGAAGCGCTGGGCGTGGTGGCACACGTCTGTAATCCCAGCACTCAGGAGGCTGAGGCAGGAGGATCATTGAGTTTGAGACCAGCCTGAGCTACAAAGTGAGCATGAACTACAAAGCCCAGCATGAACTGCATATTGAGACCCTGTCTCAAAAAGACCAAAAAAAAAAAAAAAAAGCACCAGGAAGCTGTTGAGTGCCAGTGCCTGACAACCCTAGGGGAAGAGGCAGGTGGACCCTGCCCTCAAGAGCACACACCAAACAAGCAAACAGGGAAATGAACTCCAGTTTCACAGAAAACCTACAGGGTGACACAAGAGTCCCTAGGAGGTGTGTGCAGGGAGTACAATCTGAGGAGGGCACTGTGAATCTGGGAAGGGCCTGCTTGTATAATAAATAAAAGAGATTGGCAGAGGCAACCACGAACTACAAAAGCCTTGGGGTGGGAAGGAGCTGGCTGCTCCTGGATCACAGAGGGGACTGGTCTGGCCAGAGGTGTGAAAGCAAGAAGCTCTGCTATGGGGTTTCACTAAGAGTAAGGCACACAGGGCACACCAGTCCCCTGAAGATGTTGATGTAGGGATGTGAGCATCTCCAGGCCACTGGCTGTGTTTAGCCCTGAAACTCCTGCTGGTGCTGGCTCTCTGGGTTCCAAGATGACTGAGGAGAAGCGACCCAGGGCCCTGGCGGGGGACCCAAGTTCTCAGGGCTCTGGGAGTAAGATGTGAGCTGAGCCACCCCTTCTCTTTGTCCTTGAGGAACTCACTGTGCTACCAGCCGCCATGTCTTTTCCCCCAGGAAGCGCAGGGTCCTTTGAGGGCCTGGAAAATGATAATGAACTCTCCCCAAGAGCCACTGCTCTGCTCACAGCCGCCTCGCCCTCCTTACCACGCTGTCCGAGGGCTGGGACTGGCAGTCTCTCCCACGACTCCTTAGCCTGTCATTAGCACTGCTTCCTGGAATTTAATTTAATGAAATGGCAAAAACAGCACTAATGAAGGTGATGCAACAGCTGGTGGCCCAGCAACATGAGCCCTAGCACCTGGGCTCAGGGACGTCCTGCAGATGATGATGGAGAAAGGGGGAAGACGGACCTGTCCAGGGAGAGAAAGCTGGTCGTGAGCCAAGGGAGCATAGGATGGCTATTGCTCTGCCTGTGGGAAGCAAACGCTGCGACCAAAGCCAAGGAGACAGAGGAATGGGCCTGGTGAGGAGCTGCCAGCTGCTGGAGAGCAAGCTTCTTAGAAGCCACAGCCAGCATGAAGGCCCTAAACGAGGGTCACAACAGGCTTGAAGGTTAGCACCAGGTGGTAGGAGTCAGCAAGGGCCACATCACTGGGGCCACTGGGGAAGGGAGAGTTCCACTGTGCTCCAAGTGTGATGAAACCACCGGAGTAATAGGATCTAATAATTTCAAGCTCCCTCTGGTTGCTATGAGGCATGTGGCCCAAGGACGAGACAGAGGCAGTGGGGGTTTGGGGTGAGCTGGTGAAGGAAAACCTCCAGGCCTGGGCTAGCCCACGTCTCCTGGAGAAGGGCTCTCGGGTTGGGGTGAAAGTGTAACTGCGCTGTTTTTCCGTAGCAGGTCTGCGCTGGCTGTCAACCCTGGTCCGCCACAGCCGCAGTGCACCCTCAGCTCTCCACCAACCACAACCAACAACCGCGCACCCGCATCCCGCCCAAAATACCCTCCCCCAACCCCGGCCTCTGTGCCTGACTGCAGCCGGAAGCGGCCCCAGCACGCGTCCCGCCCCTTCCGGGCCCCTCTAGGCCGCGGCGCCCGTTTCGGTGGCCGGCGGTGGCCGCGCACTGCTGCGCGGGGTAGCGGCGCCACCTGGCGGGCCCTGGGCGCAGCGCCGAAGACCAAGCGGGCCCGGCCCCGCCTCTCTCAGCCCTCTCCGCTCCTCCGTGTCCACTTGCTGCTGCGGGCGCGCGCCTGTCTTCCCGCCTCCTCTGCCTCCAGCCCGATTCTTGGCCTGGGATTGCCAGGCCCCCACTGACACAGAGGCCCTCGCTCAGTCAGCGGCCGCGCGTGGTGTCTTTTCGCTTGAGGCAGCCCGACGCCCTTGCCCGCACCTGACGCCAGCGCGCCGGGCTTTCCTCTGGCAGAGCTGAGCCACAGCAGGGTCCCCGCGACGCCAGCCTGAGGGTGGGTTCTTCGCGCCTGCGCCCCGTCGCACCTCTCCCGCTTTGCTTCCACCTCGGCTCCTTGGTGCCCCTCGATTGCTCCGGAACGGCCGCAACGGCGGACGCCCTCGGGGTCTGACAGCCTAGCCGGGCTCTGCGCTGGAAGCCTTCCGGGACCCGGTCTCCGGGCCCAGGCAGGCGGTGAGTGATGGTCGCCGGCACGGCGCGTGGCTCTGCGCAGCCTGGCAAGGTCTCTGACCACCAGAGGGCAGCAGGAGCTGCCTCCCGCAGACGTGGGTGTTTGGCTCTGGCTCTGGCTGTCCAGGCCCGTTCTGTGGGACCTGGTGCACTTGCAGCCTAGTGTAGTTTTGGTTTTTTGTTGGTTTTTTTTTTGTGTGGTGGTACCGGGGATTGAACTCAGGACCTTGCTCTTGCCAGGTAAGCGCTTATTCCACTGAGCTATATCCCCAGAGCTGTGGGGTGGTTTTGAAAGCAGATTTGTTCTTTTAGATATTTTCCAGGGCCACTCTTTCTTTCTAAATCCTTCTCAGTCAGTTTTCATTGCCCAAAGCTGTTGGAAACTCGGTGGCTAGATGGCTTTATGCTGGGCTAAGGCCAACATCTGTGTGTGTCCCCGGGATCTTGCCACACACTCCTTGCAGTCCCAGGGATGCATCTGGAACTCCCGTGTCCTGACTGCCAGCGCTTGGCCCGGAGCTCAACAGCCACCCTGCACACACCCCCACAGCCGGTGCCACTCACTGCTTCCCATGCAAAGCTCCAGTGTGGGCTGCTGCAGAGCTGGGCCCACACCTGCCCTGAGTGGCGGCTGTACTTGGGGATATGGTCAGCTTCTCCAGCTCTACGCGGCCTCCTCACGGGCTTCCCTCCAAGCCTGCCCCTACCCTGAACTCCTGGCAGTGGCCCTGCAATAAGGCCCTCCTAGACAGCCTTGAAGTCGCCCTGACTCATCTCTGCCTCTCTCCCTGTATCCAGGCCATTGGGGAGGCCATCACCTTGGCCTCTGGACAGACTCAGCGCTTACCCCAGCTCTGCTGCCACCTGAGCTAAGCACCCCGAGAAAACTGTTTGGAGGAGCAGCCTTAGCCCCTGTGTCAGGATGACCTTTGCCCTGCACCCCACCTGGAGCCTCAGCACAGCGCTAGAGCAATGCCTACAAAACTACTAAGTCAGATCCCGCCCTCCCTTCCTCTCCTCAAGACCCAGCTTTGGCTCTCATCTCCCTGCTGGAAGATCCAAAGTTTACAGTGGCCAAGGGGGCCCCGTGCCACCTCCCATTATCACCCCCACTCCTGTCCTCTCCTGCCCCGCCCAGCCACATGGCCTCCTGGCCGATCCTCTCATGTGACAGGCACATTCGGGGCTTTGCACTGCCTGATCCCAGACTGGAACCTTCCCCTGAAGGGCTTCTCATGGCTTCTTCTCTCTTCTAGTCCCTCCTTTAGTGAGGCCCACTCTGATCCCCTCCCACCCCGTTTCCCATCGCCTTTGCCTTGATGGTTTTTACTCCCCACTGCACCACACATTTTCCGATCTTTTTTGAAACAGGGTCTTGTAATGCATTCCAGACTGGCCTTGACCTCACTGTGTAGCCCAGGCCCCTCTCATACTTATGGTGAAGCTTCTGTCTCAACCTCACTAGTACTGAGTTTCCAGGTGTGCACCACCATGCACTGCGGTGTGGAGGATTTTCGAAGCAGGGATATAACTAAATGGTTATGTTTGCTACTTCTGTTGTGAATCTAGTCTCCCCTCTAGAGTGGAGGTGCAATAAGGCAGAGGTCCTCTCTTGGCCCCCTCCTGTGCTTGGAGGTGCTGCCAAAGAGTGCTGGGATCTTCGGGACTTCCAGTACACAGCAGTAGAATGACTGGAGTTGGGGCTCGGTGGTAGAACACTCTCCTAGCTGCAAAAAGACCTGTGCTCCAACCTCAGGGCCACAAAAACAAAATATGTACAGAATAAACAAATCTCTCTTCCACTGAAAGGTGGATTGTGGGTGTGCACGTGGGTAAGGAGGGTATGCTCAAAGAGACCAATATGCTTCAGTCCTTTTTTTTCTTTTTGGTACCAGAAATCAAACTCAGGACCTTGTGCTTGCCAGGCAGATGTGGTACCACTGGGCTATATCCCATCCTGTCCCTTTTTTTAGCCTATATTATCTTCATCTTCTATAAAAAGCAGCTACAAAAAGTGTGAACGTGGGTGGTGCATGCCTGTAATCCCAGCACTTGGGAGGCTGAGGCAGGAGGATTGCTAAAAGTTGGAGGCCAGCATGGGCTACACAGTGAGTTCAAGGCCAGCCTGTCTGGACTTGAAACCCTGTCTCAAAAAGTCCAAAAAAAGAAAAGAAAAGAAAAGAAAAAAATCAGCCACAAGGAAAACAATGAAAAGAAATATAGATGACGTTTGTGCTGGACTTCTGGCTGTTCTAGTGTGTCACTATTCTAAATAGAACACAATTTTTCACTTTTTGTTTTGAGAGGGGTACTGAGGATGCAACCCAGGCATACTTTACCACTGAGCTACATCTCCAGGCCCCCTTTCATTTTTTATTTTGAATCAATTTCTCACTAAATTGCCCAGGTGGGACTTGAACTTGCTGTCCTTCTGCCTCGGCCTCCCCAAATGCAGAGATTACAAAGCACGCACTGAGTTAGGCCAGAATAATTTTTTAAAAGCATAAATAACTTACTTCCGGGAAGATGGCGACCGGGTAGGCAGCAGAGAGAGAACCTCCCAGAGGATTACCACCCAAACAATGAAATATAGCAATATGAAGACAGAAATGAGGACTTCCGGGAAGAAGACGACCAGCCAAGAGAGCGAGTGCGGAGGGAAGAACGGCTTCAGCTCCTGAACCCGACAGACAACGCGCTACTGGGACAAACTGCGCCAAACCGGGCAGCGCTCCGGGATCCCGCTCAGAACCCCACCCCCGCAGCCAGCGCTGCGCGAACTGGAGCAACAGTGACCGGCCGGCGGGATTTCTGAGTCGGGGAAAATCTCCATCCAGGGAAAAACATCTGAACAGCACTCCTGTCTGCACGATCACAGGGTGAGTTAAGTGCGCGCTCTAACCGGTTTTTCCTGAATCGGGAAGAAGCTCAGCCCAGCAAGAGACATCAAAGCAGCTTTAAGGACTGCGGGATCTCCCGGGTGGGAAGACCTACTTAGGCGCCCCAACGGGTTTTGTGAGGGGGGAAGGAGCTCCACCCAGGGAGGAACACCT
>PVLD010023545.1:0-27153 GCA_004027595.1 Dinomys branickii | reverse complement strand
GAGCAAATAAATAACCTAATGATACACCTCAAACTCTTAGAAAAAGAGCAACAAGCCAAACCAAGAGCCCAAAGAAGGGAGGAGATTATAAAACTCAGGGCAGAAATTAATGCAATTGAGATGAAGAAAACTCTACAAAAAATTAGTGAATCAAAGAGTTGGTTCTTTGAAAGAATAAATAAAATTGATAAACCCCTAGGCAATCTTATCAAAAAGAGAAGGGAAAGATCTCAAATTCATGCAATAAGGAATGAAAAGGATGAAGTCACTACAGATCCAAAAGAAATACAAAAGATCATTAATATGTATTATATCACTTAATGCTAAGGAATAATCGATGATGGGTTATTTGATCAATCTTGTATGTCTGTATGTGTTATCCTGAGCATACACTTTGAAGATATCAATATGCAATGCAGGAATTATTGTTGGTTTTCTGATGCTTTGTCTACAATTCAATTCTGATCTTACTGTTATTGTGCTATGTTGTGCCTCTTTGTTAATGCTTTCCAGTTTCTTGTTTTTTTTTTTCTGTTGAGATGATTAATTTTTTGACCAATTTTGCGTGTCTATATCTGTGTTCGTGAATATACACTTCGAAGATATCAATAGGTAAAGCAACAACCATTGTTGAGTCCATGTCACATTGTCTGTAAATCAGTTTTGATTGTACTATTTCTTAGGCTACTTTGTGTCTGTTTGTTAATATGTTTTTGTGCTTTTACTTTTAAAATAAAAAAATAAAAAAAATAGAAAAATTGACTTTTGCCCTATGATCAAAGCAGAGAGGCAGCGAAATAAAAGCTCTTTCCTAGATTGGGCTACTTTTACACCTGAAGAGAAAGAACTAAAGATAACCAGTTTTATGAAGGTAGGTCTTAGTGTCTTGAAATAGCAAATTTTACTCTGTTCAGTAGATGAGAAGGACATAGAAGGTTATCTTGAACATGTAGATACTAGATGCCCCTAAAAGTTGATGTTAAATAAGAATTTTTTTTTTCTTTGCTAAGGGATAAAGGTACTGAGTCAAATGTTACATCTTTTTGTTTATTAGTACGTTTGTTTTATATATTGAATTTCTTTAATTCCGTTATTTCTTCTGGAACTCCAGTGGCCTGGTTCTGGTTAGTTGGGTTGTGGTTACTTGAGATCTTTAGTAAAAGCACACTCCGGTAGATCTTTGTATACTGAGATTCTAGGGAAAACGGCCCAATACTGAAATGTCCTTGGGTAGGACTACTGCAGATGCTGACTTTTTCCTCTGTATCCTACACCAAGAAGAAACTGAGCGATCTTCCAGTTTATCTTTTAACCTAGTGGTGTAAAATGCCTTGAAATTAACTTCTAAAATCATACACTTTTATTGAAGACTTGGTAACACCATGCCCTTTTAAAAAGCACATTTGGATCTTAGTTTGTAGCATTACTGAGAATCTTTTTTCGTTTTTTTTTTTTTTTTTTTTTTTTTTTTTGAGTCAGAGTTTCACTGTATAGGTTTGTCCGCTTTTGAACTTACTAGGTAGCCCAAGCTGGCCTCAAACTTGCAGTGATACTCCTGCCTCAGCCTCCTCAGTCCTGGGATTGCAGATGTGCACCACAGTGCCTGGCTAAGAATCTCTTTAGCATTCAGAAATTCCTAATTCTCATTGACTGGTCAGAGAATTGCTTTTCTGATTGTTAAAAAGACATTTGATAAGTCTTAGGTGAACACATTTAGCTCTTTGCTCTTCTATTATGCGTGTGCTTTGACATAAGAAACAGAATGAGCGGAGTGTGGTGCCCAGCCTGGTAATCTCAGCTGTGCTCGAGTCTGAGGCATGAGGACCACCAGTTTAGGTCAGCAGGGGCAACTTATTGAGACCCTGTCTCAAAATAAAAGCGAATGATGTAGCTCAGTTCAAAGGCCTGGGCTTCAATCCCCAGTACTGCAAAAATAAACTCACCTGCAGTTGTGTGGCTTGCTGGGCAAACAATTTAGTGACTCTTGTCTTTGAGTCAGGTCTCTTCATTATTTCAGATAAATTGCTGGAATGGGGTTAGAAGCAATGATGGATATGCAAACCTTAAGATGACTTTAAACTCTTAAGTACTTAGGGATTAACAAGATGAGTACTTGTTGAATATAATCACTTGTAGTTCTTCGTATCTTGTCTTAATTTGCATCATACTTAATGGTGCTAGGCATGGTGGTACACGAGTATAATCCCAGCCCTCTGGGAGGCTGAGATAGAATTGAAAGTTCAAGCCTTGTCTGGGTAACTTAGTGACTTAGTGTGTGGAGGGATTAGACTGTGCAGCTCAGAGCCAAAGTCCTGAGTTCTAAAAAGCAAATACTAGTTAAAGTTACATGAGCTATAATGAAGAGATATATTTTAATTAAAGGCACAATTACATTACATGACTGCTGCCCACCTGGAGTGATTTGCAGCTATGTTTTATGGAATGTCTCTCTATGCCAGGGACTTCACATATGTTCCTTCATATAAACTTGAAAAGCAGGTTTTCAAATTTTATTTCTCAGATTAGTCTGAGTTAATCCACTAGAAGAAGAATCGTAGTTGTGATTAAAATTTGTCTGCTCTCCAGCAGCGTTTGTGCCACCTTGTCACTGTCGAGGGCAAAGCACGGTGAAGGCAAATAGACTTACGGGTGCTGGCCTTGTGAACCTGTCCATCTCATACCAGCCAATGTGAGGAGGGCTCCATGCCTTAGATGGATGAGAACTGATCTTAGTTTAAAGGAATTTTGGAGATGGGAGCTTGAACATGGTCTCTTGATCATTCTAGGCTTTAACCAGCCCTTAGCTATTGGGAAAGTATTCCTTATGATTAATGCAAGTCCCTCACGCCTCAGTCTCAGCCTGCCCCAATTACAAGAGCTTGTTGAACAAGCTAATGGACTATTAATTCACATTTTTGCTTCTTAAGTATATTGTACTAAATGCCTCCTTGGTGCTTCCAGATAATAGGTAACAAGTGTGAACTTGATTGGATGTGTTTCTGTAGAATAGAAACAAGGTTTAAGTTTGAGGATTTTGTTCTCTGAGCCCCCTTGTGCCCTACCCTGGCATTGCCCCTGCCCCTCCCTCGTATGCTGGCTGCTTAGAATCACTGTTATCAATTAAGGAAGGCACGAGAGCACTGACTATTAGACTTTTAAAAATTAGAACCCAATTTAGTGTGCAAAGAGAAGTTAACCTTAATTTTGTGAGGTGGTAGATTGTCTGGTGTTTCTTGTTGGTGGTTTCTCTGTCAGCTTTAAAAAAAATTCACAAACCAAATATGATAATCTTGTAAAAGGTTAAGAATATAGGACTCTCCAGAACATGTGAAAATTCCAACCCCCTACTCCTCCTTTCCCTGCCCCTCTTTCTCGGAGGCAGCCGTTGCTGTTCTCTTGGCGCATGAGGTGTGCGTGTTACGGAAATAGAGGAGCTCTGCGAGGTGAACTGTGGAGCCCAGGGTGGTGGCGGCGGCGGGGGTGGTCTGACTATCACGGGGAGATTCACGCAGGGTCCTGGCCTCACTGGCATCTTGGTGTATCAGCCAATGATTTGGGTCTGGACGACGAGACATTATAGACGACGGCAGAGATGTGCTCAGATGTCCCTGGGGTTGGGCGACCAGGGAACAGTAGTGTGGAACAAGGCTTCACTTAACTCTTTGTTCACAAGCTGACTTGGTTTTTTATTTATAAGGAAAGTGAAATATGTCTGTTTCTTGTTATTTGCGCTTATGAATTACCAGAATATATTCTATCTACTATCCTGCATCGCTATTACCTCTCTCATGCTGTGTGCCTCCCAACCTGAAAGACTATTCTTAAGATAATAGTGCTAAATAGTAACTCTGAGCACTACATCCTTGTGCCTTATGAGACCATACCTATCTGTTGTAATTAGAATACATAATGTGAATATGCCACAGTATCTTAATAGGTAAGCTAGAGTTTAACCTGGGTGACCAATTACTAAATATCACAGGACACTGATATTTTTGTGAAAAGCTTAATCAGGAGCCCAAATTACCTGCCCATTTGTCATGAAAATGAAGTGATCCCTGGCCCCCTACATAAATCAGCCTGCCTATGGCACCAACAGTAACTTTAGTTGGGTTTCCTGCATTTTTTTCATAAGAAAAATAAATTCTAGTTGCTACTTGCCTAAGGGTGGAATCCAGAATTCCCTAGTGTCTGAAAAAGAGATTTGAGTTTCTTTTCAGTGTGATATTATTCAGTTGCTTTTTTTTTTTTTTTTTTACAAAGAGTATATACTGTTTCTCCTAATGTGCACCAACTAATATGCAATACTATTTTGCTCAATCCTTGTTAGGTTATAAGAACTTCAATATGAGAATTTATAAAAGAGTATTTTGAGCTTCCCGAGTTTTAAATTTAAATATAAAACAATCACAATGAAATGCACAGGTTCATTAGGTCATGTGGGCCTGTTTGGTCTTGTGAACTGATCACGTGCTCTCCTGTTGAAGCTCTTATATGGGAGGTGATGTCAAGGCCTTTGGGTCCTCAATCTTGTAAGTGACAGGGCATAATGGAATATACTTTTAAAATTCACTACTGGTACAACAGTGTCCAGAGGCTGTACTATATTCTAAAATAAGAATCACCAAAAGGTTGTACATTAGAATCATGTTGAAAGTGGTAGCTCTTTATTCAAGTATATCAGTCCTCTTTCATCTATCTAAATGTAGGAGGAATATACTTTGTTTCCTTTTTTTGTTTGTTTTTGAGACAGTCTCTCACATGTGGCCTAAGGTGGAATTGTAGGCATCTGCTACCACGCCTGGTTTATACTTTAGTTTCTTAACCTACACTCCTATCCCAGAATATAGCATTCTCAGATTCTGTTCAAGGTGCCCTTTCCATGGGTCAGCCCTTAAATGCTTAAAGAAACAGATTCAATTTTGTGAAGCAGTTTATGTGGTAATGTGTGATTAGGCAGGTGGATCTAATTAATTGCCTGCCACTCAGCAGGAAACATGGGGGCTTGATGGTTACATGGATTGGCAGGCTGTGCTTTTCATTAAAGGCTGGTAAATTGAAGTGCTGTGGGAAGTATTGGTCTTTGAGTGAAGAATTGAGGCCCAGAAAGGATGTCATCTTCATGATGACTTTAGCATGGTTGTTTACATAATTCTTCATTCCAGTTACTGCCCTCAACATGCCGCTGGCTGTCTTGGATCAGAGCAGGGAGAGGATCTGAGCTGGGTGGAAGTTCCTCTGGGATGGAGGCTCTCTGCGTTGCTGGTCTTGTGCATCCCTGGAGCTGGAAGGCAGAACATAGGAGTTGGTATGATTCAGGTTGGACCTTTCCCTACAGAATCTGGGTAGATCCCCATGGGTCTAAGGACCAGGTCAGAGAATGACCCTCACAGCCTTTGAAAAGGAAAAGTATTTATTCCAGAGTTGCAAACTAGAGTTATCTGATGCAGTACAATCCTGGCTCTATTTTTTGTTCTTATAAGTCAGGGCTTGGAGAAAGGGAAACAAGCATATATAGTGTACTTTTGCTAGAAGCAATTTTTCTACAGTAGGTTGGATCTATTTGCATAACAATGTGTTGGCATTTATCTCAGTTTTACAAGTGATGAAACACTCAGAGCCATACAGTTAAGAGAGTGTTGGAGCCTATATTTAAAGTTAGGTCTGGTTGACATCAGTCCACAAATATCCCAGAAGTCTCAATAATAGAAATATAAGGTCATATTTGAATCCTAATTCTTGGAATTGAAATACTTCATGAAGGTGCTGAGACCCACAATGGCTCAGCAGTTACTTCTGGTTGATGTCCTCTGTGAGTTGGTCACAGCATTGGGGAAGCACGGAGTGGTGTCCACTGTTCCAAGGAAGAATCCATGATTGGTCAGTGTGATGGTAATTCTTTATGCTTGCAATACTGGACTAGCATGCTAACTATGACCTATGGAGCCTTGGTCTGTTTAACGTTTGGAGCCATTTTCATTGTAGGAGTGGAGTGGGAGGTGGGAGACAAGAAGATTGGAAACAACATGGCAAAAGCAAAAATAGTCTTGGTGTAACAAGGACGGTCCCACTAACCACATCCAGAGAAAAACCTTGTCCTAGTGATGACGTCTAAAGTAGCATCCAGAAAGACACAGGCAGCTCTTGAGAACTTGTCTTACAAATGAACCATAAAATCTGATCCACATGTTTGTTAATCCCTGAGACTTTTAGGGTCAGAGGCCACACCTTGCATGTTTAATACTGAAAAGTACCAGAAGGAGAGATGTAGAGGGGACAGTTGGGCATAGAGCTGTGGGTATAGCTTTACTTTTAGTCATGTGTTGTGGCTTCTGCTGTTCCATTTTTCATATCTGTCAAGGTTGGTAATAGTTTTTGCCTCTTTTTTTTTTTTTTTAATTACCTCATAGCCTCCTGTGTTGGCAGGACAGTGACTTACTGAGCTCTTTGGAAAGCAGATCCCTTAATGTTTAGTGTTAAAGGACCAGTGTCAGTACCAGACGTGGTAGGAGAGAGACAAGGGATAGAGTAGGGCCTTCATACAAAGAAGCTTCTGATCTGGTTGGGGATTAAATCCACAAAGGCGGGGCTGTGCACAAAGTACTGTAGCCAAAACCTGCCCATGGGCTTGTGAAAGGTGTTTGTTGAGTCATGTTGGGAGGATTCCTGGAGGAGACTAACCTTAGACTTTTTAAGGGTGAGGTAACAAGACAGAAAATGGAAGAGGTTCTGGGAAGTGGGAACGGTGTCTAGAAAGATGCAAAAGCAGGGCAGGGTGTACTCAGGAGCTGGCAGTGGTTCATCGAGTCTGGAGTCTGGGGTGGATGAGTTTGAGGTGGGTGGGGTTGTTGGTGCTGGGATCGGGAAAGGATTTGTATGCTACCTCAGGTGTTTGGATTTTCCTTGAGGCACTGGGGAGCCCTAAATGGATCTTAACTCTGATTCAGCGTGTAGAATGTAAGGTTCACGAACATGGGGACAATGTTTTGCCCACTCTCATGGCCTAGGAGTGCCTGGCATAAATCTAATTTTAGTTATACTAAAGTTCCTATCTGGTAATTTCATAGGTTGGTATCCTTGAGATCCAAAATATCTTCTTGGTATTTGATCAATTCTTGTTTTCCCATATAACTATTTGAATTATTGTCAGATATTTTAATGTGAAAAATTGTAGACATAATTTGAAACTCCAGAAGATAGTCTTCTGCTTCAGATAATTTGCTCATGTTTCATTAGATAGGCTAGAGGAACCAAAATCTTGGAGAAGATTGATTGTTTGGGGAATAACCAGTGCCTGGCAGAAAGTTAGTTGCTCAGTAAGGATAGAGTAAAAGAATGAACTTTGTGCATTCAGTAACCCATGTGTCCTACCATGGGTGAAGGGAAAGCCTGAGTAGTGGGCACTAACAAAGGCGGAGTCACTGTAGTAATTTAGGTATCTGAGGAGGGCAGTGGCAGTGAGTGGAGGAGAAGCCTGCTTTGAGAGAAGTTCCAGGAAGAACCTCATCTAGTGTGGCAGGAGAAGGGGAGGCGCTGAGGATGGAGGCAGGGTTCTGACTCCATACCTGAAAGAAGAGGCCAGTGTGGTGTTTTGTGACATGCGTGTTGCCTTGGAAAGCTGATTGTGCAACTGACCTGTGAGCTTTTGGGTGAACAGTTTCGGAGCTGATGAAGGTTGCCCAGGCTGGAGGTGGTTTTAGTGATTAATCAGGGATCAGGTCTATAAGGAGATGAGGCTGCGGTCTGCAGTGGAGCCTGTGAATTAATGATCCTTAAGAACAGGGCTAAGTTGGGCAGCTCTTGGGAGGCAAGGAGTGCAGAATTAAAAGAAATGGAAAATCTGCCCCTCCCTTTCTCCCATCCCTCCCCAGAATTAGCTGCAGGAACATTTTGTCCTATGTCCCTCCGGCTGTTTGCTCTGCCTAAATAACCCTAAATATGTAAACCTTTTATTTTGTACTCAGAGGAATTTGACTTTTGTAAATCTTTGGTTCTAAGGATCTATGGTTCATATAGAAAAACATTTAAAGAGATCTCATAAAAATACAAGTTGAATTTTAGAATTGAGTTAATTTAGATTTAGAAGTTCTTGGGGAAAGGTAAGATTTTAAAAATGCTTGTCAAAACAGCAGGGTCTAACTTGTTTGGTTGCTGTCCTCTCCATGGAGGCATTGAGACACAGGGTGAATACAGGTGACGCTGGGTGGAGAGCACAGCCCTTGTTCTGCTCCTGGGCGTCTTCCTTCCTGCTGTGTGTGTCATGATGCAGCTGTTGCCAGGGGAGTCCAGCTCCCTGGCTGCACTGGATTGAAGCTGGCCAGTGTGTTTGGCTTCAGTGGGCAGAAAGTTCACACGAGGGCAGGATCCTGGTTTGCTCGTTTCTAGTCCCACGGATCTGCCATTCACACTGGTTGTGTGACTTTGGGCAGGTACCTTTACTTCCTTGTGCTTCAATTTCTTCATCTCTAAAGTGAAAGCGTGGACTGAGCCTACCAAGATGGTGTCTGGCACAAATACTTCATGATATCTGACCCATGTAGACCTGGCCCATAGGGGACAGACTGATTGATGGTAGGATGTGAAAGTATATTGAAAAACACTACCTGCTATGTAATTGCCCTCAGTGAATCATAATTAAACTAAGCTGCTGTCTTTTGTCGCCTTTTCTACCTTCTAGGGAATTGGTGCAGTAATTTGTACATTGAAAAGGGCTGTTCCTTTAATTTACAAAACAAAAAGCAAAGCAACTTTTCAAAAGCAAAGAAACTCCCGCAGAAAATGTCTTGAAGTGTATCAGTTTTTGGTAAATGGTTTCTTCCATCAATGTCACAGACACCAGTGAGGACCAACAGTGTAGCAAGTTTGAAGAATTAAATTAGGATGACTTGAATTTCTAAAACACAAGTTAATGAAAAGCCATCCATTTCTTTCCCTGATATGTTTCTGTATACTTCAAATGACATTTTTTCCTTGTTTGCAGAAATCTTTTCTGAGGTAGTGGTAGGTTCAGTTTCTACCTCTTTTGACTTTGGGTTAAAGCTGGTTGAATAATCTTTTTAGATAGTTGAATACGTTTTTTTCAACTAATGGAAAAATATACTTTTTACGATGAAAGAAATCCATTTTTAAAGCTCTCTTCATCAGCCTTTTTTATTTAAATATTTCACTTTTGGGGATGGTGCTGTGAGATTATTGCTTTTAAAACTTAAAGATACCTAAAAGTAGGTCAGTTTATAGTTGTTCTAATTTTTGCACAGTGAAGGGTGTGGTAGACTCAACTTCCTCTATGTGAAAAAGCTGCAAAAATTCCAGGTAGAAGTTTTCCCACTAAAGGTGCCAATTAATTGCTGCTTCTCTTAGAAATTCCCTGCTTTAGGGAAAGTGGGTGATCAGTTAGAAGTATGTAATGGGCCTCAGTGTGCACCCAAAACCCTGAAGAAGCGTGGGCTTATGTTCTGCTGCCAGACTTGTTTTTACCTGGGATTTAGACTCAACAACATGTGTACATAATGCAGTCTGGGGCCAGGATGGTCTCTGTCCTGGACAGACGTGGTGGACTTTGTGTAGATAAATTGTTAAGTGTTATGTTTGGCATGGTAAAGGGCTTTTCAGATTTATAATCCATGCAGTTCTTCCCATAGATTTCACCCAACTGGATACCAGCAGTTTCCATCAGCTCAGACAGTGCTTTGTATCACTAAATAAATTTCTTTTCCTCTGAGGCCTCTTGAGCATTGTCCTAGGTTTATTTGCTACTATTCCATGTGTGCACAGTAACAAGGTAGAACATCTCTCAGCAGTTTGTGTTAAATTTCCCACTTAAATCTGGCTTCTGGATAGGAGAGTGAAAAGTGAACTTTGAGAAGATGTGATCCTGGGAAAACTCCTGCAGAACCAATGACCGCCCTGTAAAAGTGGAGGGCACACTCAGGCTGAAGAAAGCCAGACTGCTTCAGGTTGGAAATCAAGGATTTACTCTAGGGGAACTTGCATATGAGCTGGTCTTGGGGGGCAGCAAGAGAGTGCAGATCTCTGTCCTTGTGATGCTTGCTGGTCTGACCTTTATACAGGGAAAGAACAGAGTCCCTGAGGGTCTGTTAAGGTACTTAGTTGCTTAATCTGTTTGCTTTCTACTTAAAGAGATTACTTAGATTCTTTGCAATCCACTCAGTACTCCTGAGGGGGAGGAATGGTCCAGGAAGGAGCATTTATCTTAGTCTTCTGGGTCACTAAGAGCCCTGCAACTCACTTTGCAGTCATCTCCCCAAAAACATTTTTCCACAACACTTAGATTCTCATTGCAGTGGGCCCTCATAGGCTGTCAGATACTAAGACAAAGCCTTTGTCTAGCAGGCTCATAATGTGTCTGAAGGTGGGCTGAGGGCCTCAGGAAAATATCTGAGTGCCTACTGTATGGTGAGCTCTAAGTACCTTCGTGGGTGCAATGAAAAAAGACAGAATCTGCCAGTCATGGTGGCACATATGTGCAATCCCAGCCACTCCAGAGGCTGAGACAGGAGAATTACAAGCTTTGGGCTGTTCTGGGAAACTTCATGAGAACCCTGTTTCATAATTTTAAAAAAGGCTGGGGATGTAGTTCAGTGGTTATGGTGGATTAACTAATGGTCAACATGTAATATGCAGCTGAACTGAATCAGTATGGTGCTGGGTGTAGAAGGCCCAGCTGAGAACTGTTGCCAACGGCATAAAAAAGGAACCCAAGGGGAAGATGCCGTGCTGTTGGTTCTCCTGGAGGAGCTTGTCACGCTGGCTTTCCTGACACGAACTCAGGTGTTCTCATCACTGGAGAAGTTTGAGTCTACACTGTCACCGAGGACGGCTGCATTTCTTTTCAGTGAAGCTTCGGTCGTTACCTTGAGCATCATTTCCTGGCTCCAGTGCAGATCCCTCAGCCTGCTGGCACAGATCCTTCATCCACCATCTCTGTGGCACAGACTTTCTAGCTTCCATCACTGACCTTTGGCCCTTCTCAGTGCAGATGCTTGATACAGACTTGCATGAGACAGTCCCATGGACTCTAGGTCTTAGTATTTTTTTGTGGGTTTGCAGAATTTTCTTTCTATGGTAGATGTGCAGGTAGACACACAACTGTTGTTTTTGACTGTGGGACCACCAGCTCTACATGAGAGAGAGTTTTCTTGTGTATCATTCACCAACCCCCAATAATCTGTGACTTCCCTCTTGTTTGTCAAAAATTACTGTGCTCTGAGAGACATCACTTCATCTTTTTCCTGTTCACCCACTTAGCTCCATGTTTGGAAAGAATTGCTACCTTTTAGTTTAAAAAAATTGCATGAATTGGCTTTCTTTAAGCATTTTGCAAATAGCAGGCAAACAGTTGTTTATTTTCATGAAATAATAACCAAGACAGATAGCCTCGAGCAGCATAAAATCTTGTAAATGCTATACCAGACCCACATGTGAACTTTTGAATCTCTTTCAACTATAATGAATTTTTTAGAATGGTCTAGCTGGCAAATAGCAATAACATAAATGTATTTGTTTTCATTAGTAATTTATGTTGGATGTCACTTTCTTAGGAGTTTTGGCATTTCTGAGGAGAAGGTGGAGAGTTTACTGCTATCAGCTGTCGCATTAATAAGTGTTTTAAGTTAATAAATTTAGTGTACATTTGTGGATTTGTTGATGTAGATGGTGTAAGGCACTGTGAGGAGACGATCCAGTGGTGGTGAGAGGAACCAGTGGCTCTCCTGTCTTGTGTCAGAGCTAGTGGGCTACATCTTCTCAGGAAACGGGATGAGAGATACCTGAATAGGTGAGCAGAGCAAGGGTCCCACTTAAATCCACAGCTCCTGTCCCTGGCGGTACTCGCAAGAGTGAATTGCCAGGCAGTGAGGCTTAGGGAAAGGCGAACATTCTCCACAGGGAAAAGGGTCCCAAGTGCCACTTCTTCCAAGGCGCCTCCTTCAGTCGCTTGCATCTGTTCCAGTGAAGCCTGTGTGTGTCCTTGGTGGTCCCTAAATCATGCTGATGAAGAAGGCTGTTCTAAAAATGTTAGATGTTCAAAAACCAAGACTCTTGATTAAGAGTGACTTAGAATTTGTTCATTGTTGGAAAACAGTTTTGATGGCCATATGCCAGATTTGGAGGACTTAGAAAGTCTGATGTGCCAGGTCCAAGACCAAAGGATATTTTGTTTCTTGCCCACTTAACCCTAATGCAACATTGCAAAGTTGGGCCAGGGTCCTGGTGATTGCTGTCTGCGTAGATGAATCAATGCAGCTCTGCCCTGGAGCTGACTGTCTCCTGAAGAAAAGGACAAAGAATCAGAAGGATGCACCTTGAGACCATAATATTAAGTGAAATAAATCAGACATATAAGCTTAAATTTTGCATGGTTTCTCTTATATGAGAAATTCAAAGCATAAATAACAAGCAAAACAAAAGATTATAGGAAACAGATTGATGCTCTTTTGCAAAGGGAAAGGGGACCAAGAGATGGAAGGAGGGGAGCAGAAAGAGGTAAAAAATAGAATTTAAGATATGTTCTATATATGTACAAACTCCCCATGAAAAACATAACCGTTGTGTGTATACAAACATACTAATAAAATTTTTAAAATGAGAATATTTAATACTACAGGCTTTCCAAATACTTGTGGACCTAAATATTTCCTGTAGTCTGGTTCCCTCAAATTAGCCGAGTATTTTAATACTATACATCAGGGTTTGGGGAAAGTGAACACAGTAATTTATCAGTGTGCATCAGTGTAGGTTGTTTATTGTTAGGAATCAGGTTCTGGTGAAATGGAAGTAGGGTGGGGTACTGAGCCTCATTCCTGCCTGTGGATCTGTACCTCTCTGCAGCTTTTGCATGCTCACGTCTCTGGGGGAGAACCACAGAGCTCTGGGCTAAACTGAATCAAATCCATGGAACCTTTCCCATGGAACCATCTGGGAATGGGCAGATAGATTCCTTGTGTGCACACCTAAAAGTATAACTAATTAGGCACCAAAGAGCTTCTTAATGTTATTTTAGGAGAACATGTCAAATAGGTTACTGAGCACAATTTTACTTTTTCTTAAAGATTTAGGGGTCACAAAAGAAGGAAAAACCCTCCACCAATGCTCCAATGTGGTTTTGCTTGAAATTCCTTTTAGCATCTAATGAGGTGGGCTGGACTTTTTAAATCTGTCTTCAGAAGGAAACCAAGAAAAATTTAACATTCTATTCTTGTGCCTTTCTTTAAAGTTGCTGTCTGCTGCCCTGCCATCTTCTGTCCAGTCTCTGTTCTGCTCAAAGCAGCCTCCCCCTTGGTGCTCCCACCCCAGCCCCCCGCTGGGCATACGTGACTGCTCCCTTTCTCCCCAACCCCTTCCAACAACCAGATTTTCATGTGGGAAGGACGGCAGAAAGGAATGCTGAGTACTGCAGTCTCTTTGTTTGGGGGATGGACATGGCAGTCATTCAGTGTCGGTGTCAAAACATATCTTACTAAATGACATTTAGAAATACATATGTATTAAACACATGTCTCCAGAGGCAGTTTATTAATCGGCTACAGGTAAAGCTGTAGTAGATGCTGAAGATAATCTGTCCAGCTTCCTCATACCCAGCTGAGGAAACTGAGTCCAGCTATAAATCGGCAGCACAGGATCTTCTCTGCACTTCCTCTTAAATCATGGAAAATTTTAGTTGATGTGGTTTTTATTACTTGAAAGCTTCTCTGAAGGAGGGTTCTGTGTCCTAGACATCTTTGGGTCTTCTGGAGCCTTACACAATGCTGACATGCAGCAGGGCATACAAGCGTGTTCATTAGAAATGTTGGTGGAGTATAGATGTTACCGTATGGTAGACAGGACTAAGAACCCTAGAGTACACTAATGGTAAGTGTACTCTTCGTACCTTTGGATTGAATGTGAAAGAAATTGCTATCATGCTCCCTTGTTGTCTTGAACCTTGTTTTCCCTTGAACTAGCTCATTCTGGAATATTGGAATCCTTGCTGTAAACAGCATCTTGTGAGAGCCTATGAGTAATATAAAGTCATAGCTGTCCTCCTTTCAATGCCCAAGTGTTTGTTGTAATCTATTTTGGAAGATAAACTCTTGATGTCAGTTACTGTAGTACACGTGTCCCTGCAGCAGGACTCACCAGTGTTTTGGCAACGGAAGGCGAAAAGATCATGGTAGAGTCAGGTAGTTAGGGACTTCTTCATGGAACTAGTAACTTACTGAACACTTGCGAGCTAGACGGCGTCATGGGAACTTGCCCACATCGTGGCTACTGGTATTTGCTGTATTCCTCCAAGGCAGGAGATTGTCTCTTCAGTTACGTTAGAGAGGGCTGAGCTGATGTTTTATCTCCATTTCTTTATTTTTTATTTGTTTTAAAGAGAAAGGAACAAAAACAAAAGAACAAAGACAAAACAACACAAAAACTATAAAAAACGATGTAGAATTTCAAAACAAGATGATAGAAAATCAACCATGGTTATGGTTTCATTGTTATCTTCAAAGGAGTTGCTCAGCTTACCAGATATAGGTATGCAAGATTGATCAAACAATTAAACATTAGCTGTTCCTTTCAATAAACCAATAGAAATTAGTAGTACACTTACCTTGGGTAGCCTGTGTGTGTGTGTGTGTGTGTGTGTGTGTGTGTGTGTGTGTGTCTGTGTGTGTATTTCCCTTTCTTCTTGATGTTTCTTTTCTAAAGAGCCACTAGCGTCCAGATTGGGATTTAAACCTAGACATCTGAGACTGCTAGGCAACTGCTGTTGCTTCCATTCTGCCGTGCTTACTCTACATCACCTGAGTTAATGGGCTTCATCCTTATGAAGCCCTGAATTGTCTGATGGTGTGAGGTCACAGAACTCCAAAGCCTTGTCCAAAAAAGCATGTGATACGGTGGGAAAATGCTGTGATGTGTGCTTGGAGAATCTTCTGCATTCAAACCATATGACCATTGATAAGTTCTTTACCTCTTGTTTCCTCCCTTGTCAATGAAATAATGAACATTTTGTCTCATGGGATTTTGTATGTGTGAAAAGAGATGACCTGAAAAGCACTGTAAATTCTAACACACTGTAAAATTTCTAGACTCCTATAAGCACAACTTGAGGGCCTATTGTATGTCTTTGGCACCTAGCACTGTTCAGCCTTTTCTCCAAGATCGCTGTGTAAGTTATCCAGGTCACCCCACGGCAGTTTCTATCAGTCTAACAGGATCCAGACCTTTTAAAATACTCTTTCACAATATTAAGCCCTGTGGTAGTGTTCAAGGAATCATTTTTAGAATGTGTGTATAAGAAACAAATAGAACAGCACTTCAAAACAGCACTTCAAATGCATGCACTTTTTACTGTCTGGGAATGATGTGTCAAAAAAAATCTTTTTAACCCTGTTAGCTCTGGGAGGTGGCTTTGGGACATCCTTGGAACCTTTGCTCTTTAGTGGGTTCCTGTCTGTCCAGTGGAAGGTGTGTGTATAAATAAATGGCAGTAATATAAGCTGTGAGATGGGTTTTTGACTCTGGCAAAGAGATGTCATAACTTAGTGGTGGTATTGGATTTCCTCTTCATCTTTACCCTATTGATGTCTTTTCACTTACCCTAAATTTTGTAAAGGTATTATTGACAGCTAAGCTAGGCAGAAATACTGTAGGCAGTCAGATAGGGATAGGCCTTGAGAGAGCCAGGACAGAGGTGAAAATCACATCCCAACTATGACACATCTGTTGGAGACCAGGCCTCAGGATAAAGATGAGATGACTAGACCTGTATACTTCCTCAATGGACAAACCCCAGGCCTAATGAAGCCTATCACCCCGGGTGAGTGACCAAGACCTCCAAACCCATCATTTCCTAGAAAAAGTGTTTTGTTTTTTTTCCATTTACCCTTGGTATGTGACTTGTTTGCCCATACCTAAGCAACTATACTTGTATCCTTATATAATCAGAGCTGTAACCCATGTTGTACCCACTTTGGGTATTGCTTCACAAAATCTCCTTGTGAAGTGGGGTCCCAGACTACCCTTTTGGAACCCTTCCTTTTTCTCTGACAGGAGTTTTCTATCCTCTCAATAAATATCTCCCTACTCTCAACCTGTTTTTCCAAGAATACATTTTTTGATTTTTGGAGAACATGAACACAGTGTGTCAGACATCTAACAGGTTGGGAGTTATAATATCCCCCTTATATCATATTTGGAGGTTCTGATATCAGCCCTGTAACAGGATGTCTTCTGGACTACACTGTCAAGTGTGCCTTAACAATCAAGACAGGCTTCTTGAAGGGAGGAGAGAGTTGACACTGGAAGGAAATATGCCTGTTTTTCTTTTTCCCCAAAGAACACAGGAAATGAAAGGGACGGAGATGGTGTCAGGAATATGAGGCAGAATCCAAATCCTTGAGCTCAGAATTTTGTTGACACTGGGATTGGGAGGAGTAAAGGCTGCTGTGGGTTGACATGTGGACTTAAAGAGGAAAAGCAAGGATCAGAGCGGTGGTGGTGAACCTTGTAGAGCTTTCGACGATGACAAACATGTGCAGTAGGTTTGCCAATACTGTTAGAAGAACCTGTATATTGCAGTCAGAGCAATTCAGAGCTTTTATAGTAGTTTCTAGGAACCTAATTCCAAAGCTCAGGGCCTGTTCTTCAGTGATTGCTTTATCACGTGCAAAGACAGATCTCTGAGAAAGCTGCAACAGGCATTGATTAACTGACTCTAGGCATGGGGGATATATTAGGGTGGTTTAGGAATAATCTTTTTTTTCCAAGAGTTGGCAGTTGACTTGGAAGACAAAAATCAGGAGGAAGACATTAGGCATCTCATGAGCTGTCCCCAGTGGTTCCCCCAGGTGGACGGTTCCTTCACATTTGGAACCCAGGCAGTAGCTCCAGGAACAGGGAGGAACACTCCTGCCTAAAGCAAAGGGTGTTTTTGTGTCACAGTTCTTTAAAACTCCTGAAGCAGCAACCCTCAAGGCTATTTTATCCATGAATTACTTAAAAAAAAAAAAAACCTTGAACTTGTTTATGTCCTTCTGGCTATACTTTAAAGTTTAAGCAATAGAAATTTATCGTTGTATTCACAGTTCAAACTTCAAGAGCTGAAAAGAAAAGTGGTTGCTTTTACCTGTGTACTCATTTAGGCAGTTGTTTTCTCAGAAGCAACCAGTATTACGTGTTACTTAGGGATATTTTATGAGATATTCTGTATCTTTATCTGTTTGTATGCTCTTTTAGAAAATTTCTTTGGGCTAGGGATACAGTGGTGTGGCACCTGCCTGGCAAGTGCAAGGTTCTGAATTCCCAGCACCAAAAGAAAAGAAAAAAATTCTTTATTTTTATTGTCTGTTTTTTCTTATACATAAGGCAGTACGTGAATCACTTTGTTCTGCACTTTCTTCATTCTCTGGTATCCCTAAGACCCTTCCCTTTTGTTTAAAGAATTTTATATCTCTTTTACTGGCTATGTGGTTCTCAAATGCTGGTGTCACCTGGAGGGCTAATAGAGCATGCAGAGATCTGGGCTCCTGGAGGATAGGAGGGGCCTGGCCCTTTGTTGTGCTCATCTTTCACAGGTAATTCCGATAAAAGACCAAATTTGAGAGTTACTACTGAGCAATCAGTGGAGTATCTACCCCAGGAGCAGTTGTGGGAAGCGATTCCTGTGTCAGGTGACTTATCTAGGTTCTGAGCAACTGAATGAGCTACTTTGCATTACCGGGTAGTTTCTGAAGTTTGTAGCTACCTTTGCCCTCTGGTGATGCATTTGATGTCCACGGCACACAAGTCTTCATCTGAGGTTCTACCTCTTTCCATCTCTGCACTTTTGTTTTGCCTTTTCATTTTCTGTTTTGAATCTGCCTTTCTGGACAATACCTGAGAGCTGCTTCTTTCCTTCCCCTGCTGCCCAATCTAATGCTCCCCAAACCTTTGTTACCAGGGCAATGTTTGAAGAGAACGGTAGGAATCCCCCTAATAGATTCTTTAGTAGTAGAAAATAGAGGGAGAAATGCTTATTTAGAAATGTAGCTTGGGAAATATGCTTACATATACATATTGAGAGATTTACTGAAACTGAGTGCTTTGAGTTAGTGTTCAAGGCTGACAACCCAGATGGGTTGTCATCCTGGAGCACAGCAGTAGCTCCCTGTTCCTCAGACTTCTTCCTCCAGCTCTGGGGAGCTCCAACCTTGGGTGGTCACTGGGTGAACCTGTGTGGGGCGGGCCTAGTGCACGATGTACAGGGAGGACTATTTTTCAGTTGTCATGCGGTTTTAGTCTTGAACAGGATCTTAGGAGCCATCTCAGCCTTTGAAGTTTTTTTAAAAGTTGTATCTGTTAAAGGAATCCTTTTTTTCTAGTATCTGATAGGTGGCAGTTATTTAAAGTTCCAAAGAGGCAAAAGATGAAAATTGCAGAGCATAAATAAGGGCTTGCTTTCCTCTCAGGATTTCACAGTGGGCTACTCGGTGGGCTTCTGGCACATTTGTTTTCAGCAGATCCTTCAGGACATCTGAGGACAATTACTGTTTCTAGTATAAGTTCCTCCAGTGCTGTGGAAGAGAGTAAAGATTCAGTCTCCCAGGCACTGCTCACCCGATGAACACCCCTCTCTGATCTCGGGCTGTGGTATTCTCCACGCGCTTACTTTCACCCTTTCCAGTTTGCAGCAAGTACCAGGTCGAGAAAACAGAATGAAGAAGGAGGACAGCTTCTGTCCAGCTTGATGACCTTTGTTTTCCTTTGTATGATGGTCCATGTTGAAGTGCTTTTCACAGGGAGAGGGATAAGGACTAATGAGATTCTTCCTCCTCATGGATATTTTGGATATTTGGAAAGGAAATAGATCGTGGTTGGGTTCTGACTTCAGCATAGACTGGTTTTAGAGAATCATCTTCTAGGCTTATCAAGAAATAAGAATTTGGGTCTGTATAAACCAATAGAAAACATTTCTCCCCCCACTGGTCTAAGAAGGCTTTGAAAATCATCTCAGTGGTTGCAGCTGTATGTAACCAGGGTGCTATGAGAAAGAGGTGAAGGGAAGCAGTGTGAAATGATTGCAAAGGATTAAAAATGTTTACTTACAGCGTTTACCTGCCGTCTAAGTTTCCACTGAGGTTCTTAAAGTGCACACATTTCATGCCGCCACTTAATGGGCTGTAAATGTTGGAGCTCCATCAGTCTCCTTGCTTTTACCATTTGTGATAACCACTGTAATCTGTTCTGGGGCCAATTCTGAGTAGACAACCCTAGTCCCAAGAAGAAAGACAGTAGAGAAGAGAGGAGCGTGGCAGAGAGAAGCCCTTTAATGGGCTCAGTGAAATGCGTGTTAGTGCCTATTTCCTTCCCTGGCTTATTGGAGACTGCTGTTGCCTAACCTTAGAGTTAATGCCATTATCATCAGCATTTTTGTGATGTGAGTTACATTATAGTATGTGACACAGCTATTAATTTCATATTCGTTTTGTTTACAACTCAGGATGGACGTTTCTATTCTGTTTTACGAAAATGAAAACAAACTCAGAGAGGTTGAGTGACTTGAATAGGTCGCACAGCTAGGAACCAGCTGAACCAAAATTTGAGCCTCTGATATGAACACTGTTTTTCTCCCCATGGCCTATTTTGCTATTTTGTTGTTAAATTACTGGAGAATTAGTGAAGGACCACAGCATTAAATTACTGGGGAATCTGAAGGATTCTAATGACCACTGTTGCAAAACAGAGAATAGATGATGGCTCGGGGGAAAATGCTTGCATTCTGTCCTTGATTTTTGTTCTTAAAGTAAGGAGGAAGTGGCACACTTGGGAAAGGAGAAAAGAACAGGAAATGTTGTATGTTTTGCCAGTGCCCATTGTGGAAGAGCAGAAACTTCTTCTAATAAAGAATTCTGAGCCAGGTGCAGTGGTATATGCCTATAATCCTAGCACTTAGGAGGCTGAGACAGGAGAATCATTGCAAGTTCGAGACCAGCCTGGGCTACAAAGTGAGCTCAAGACGAGCCTGAACTGCATAATGAGACCCTGTCTCAAAAAGACACAAAAAAAAAATTCTGCAAATTATTATTGCTTGGGAAAACCAGCACTCATGAAGGGGGAACTGCAGGTGCAGAAATTAGAAGTGTTCTTTTCATAAGAAGTTCAGGCACAGATTTGATTGTAGACCATGGTTGGGTTGGTATTGAGCCTGCTGAATAATTAGAGTGATTTATAGTTCTTGGAGTGTGTGCTTGGAAGTCCAGCATTACTACAAATAATAGAGGGGAGGTGGTTTTTCCCTGCCATTTTGAAACTTGTGAAATGTCACATTATCACTTCCTGTCATGGTGACAAATGAGCTTTTGCACTGATCTCAGTATCCAGCTAAATGCTTTCAAATGGCTGTTGTCCCATTGGTTTTTGAGCTACAAATGCTTTTAAAGCACCATTTGACCTACCCCACTGTCAAAGAATAATAACAATTATGAAAATTTAACTCCGGGGGTACAAAGCATTATGCCAAGTGTCATGCCATTATTTAAATGCTTTGGACTAGTGTCAGAAAGGAAGTTGCTTGGTGGGCACTTATAGTTGGCAGGTGGGAAGGAGGCTTGGCATCTATTTCTCTGCTGAAACTGGTTTTGGATATGGTTTGGTGATAAGGAGTGGGCTGTTGTAGAGTTCTAAAGACTCCGGGCACATTGTGCTTGAATGGAGTGGAATGTTTCTCCTTGAAGCTAAGTCTGGGAACTGAGAGAAAGGGATTGGAGGGCTATAGTTTGAGTTTTATTAAGTAGTTTTAGTATTAAGACTTCTTTTCAGGATTGTTTCTATGCATTCCATTCTAGGAGTCCATGCAGTTAATGCCTACTGTGAGCCAGTGTAAGAGTTAATTTTTTAATGTGCCATGACATATGTCATCTTGTTTGAATCTCACAAAAATCTGTGTGACCTGAGCAGAACATGGTGTTGTCCAACAGGTATAGAATTGCAGGTTAGAGGAAGAGGCTTGTGCATACTCTGCAGCTGGAACGTGATAGGCATTTTGCCAGCATCCTTCCTCCAATGCAACTGCTTTGCTTGGGATCCATGATTCCTAGAGCTGCAAGGTAGCAGAGAAAAGGGTACAGAATCACCAGAAGTAGGTGGCTCCAGCAGTGGAGTTCAGGTGGGGTTCTGAAAACTGAAGGGAACTGATATAAGCCCTCACAGAGGCCATTCATTGAGGATTCCTGAAATGCTTTCACTTGGTAAAGCACATCATGGTACCTTGGCAAACCTAATCTTGTAAAGTTGAGCAGACAGAAATGGCAAGAGAAGGGTGGCAGCATCTTGTGTAGATGAATTTGTTGGTTTATCTTTACCACTGTCTCAGAGTATTTTTACCAGTATTCTTTGAATTCGGGTCTGCAGTGGGGTAGATGGAGAAACCCTCCAAAGTGTTCACGACTAAACAGTAAATTCACTGAGAGTGCCCCAGTGCCCTGCAGTTCAGCTCAGGAAGCACTCATAGTTATTGTTCTTTTTCTGAAGGAGCTTTGCCAGTGGCCAGGAAGACCTTAGAGCCACGACAATGCTAGACATAGTGATGCACAGCTGTAACCTCAGCACTCAGGAGACTGAGGCAGGAGGATTGTGTGTTCAAGGCCAGCGTGCGCTACATAGCAAGACTGTCTCAAAAAGCCAAAGGGAGTGAGCTAGAACCCTGGGTTACATAGAACCACAAAAATAAACTGTATGTGCACTTTTCAGAGTATGTTCATCACATCCATAGGGCAGGTAGGAAGTTCCCCTCATCTAGGAAGACTTTTAGTTATTGAAGTCCGAGTATGTTCTGCAGGTTCATTGCTAGAACTTTTTGCTTTGATGAACACATTCTTGAAAGTCGCAAGAGGTTTTATAAAATGTGGCTGATGTATTTTTAACTGTAGCCCCAGTATTAACCAACATTTCTTAATCGGATCACTAGGTAGCTGACAGCTGATTCTAGTGGAGCCTCTTGGCAGCCTGCCTGGTGCTCAGCCTTGCTGTGGTTGCATTGGTGTTTCTGTTTTTGAGGGGCTCCTTTAGCATGGCTTGTGCTGGATAGGCTGAGTACTCGGGTCAGGTAGTGAGTTCTGTCCTGCATATCTCCTGGGGTTACCTGGGAGGAGTGTGAAGGAAGAGTGGGGGAGAGTTAGTGAAAAAAGTCATTTTGGTTTGGTTTTTGGTTTTCTGCCTACAGAAGCACAACATGTTCATTTTAGAAAAGTCAGGTGGTCAACAAAGTCCCTTTTGGGACCTCTCTTATTGAGTGGGTCTCCTGTGCTGTTATCCCCGGCACTTGCTTTAGCAAAGCAAGGAAGAGAACATGTGAACTTGGGCACTCCTTAAAGGGTCCATATTTTGGGAGCCTGGCACTTGCCTGGGTTGAAATTCTAGATCTGGTGCTCATTAGGGACCTTGGGCAACTTAGTTCATGTCTTTATGTGTCAGTTTCCTCATTTGCAAAATGGAGATGATACCTCATGGGATAAAGAAGAATTAAAGTAATTAATACTGCGTATGAAAGGCGCTTGGGAGCAAGGCCTGCATGTGGGAAGGCTTCTAAGTACCAACTTACTACACCTCTTATATTGACTTGCTTCTGGATCATTTGCTTGCATTCCCTATAGTAGAGGGAGTAAAAGCTGTGTTAATCAGCTTTTTGTTACTGTGACACAATACTAAGGAAATGCAGCTGAAAGGAGGAAACGTTTACTTTGGCCCATGGTTTCACTGGTTTAGGCCGTGGCTGGCCAGCTCCATTGCTGTTGTAGGCAGTGGCAAGGCAGAAACATCATGGGATGAGGGCACAGCAATGGAAAGCTGCTGACCTCACAGCAGTCAGGAAGCAGAGGGTGGGAGAGGCACACAGAGAAGGCGGGAAGAGGGGACAAGACACACTCCTCAGAGGCACACTCCTGGTGACCTACTTCCTTCAACTGGACTCCACATCCTAATAGCCCATTCTGCTACAAACTTATCAGTAGATCAGTCCATTGAAGAAATTAGTGCCTTTGTGATACAATTGCCTCTAATCCCTGAGTATATTTCATATTTAAACCATAATACAGGAGCTATAGTTATTCCCATTTTATGTTTTACCTAAGTGTATTTCCTGTTTCTTTTTCTCTTCCATCATGGAACCATTAGCCTTAGTTACCCTGATCATTTATTATAGAATTAATAGGGGCTGGAGTCTTGTCCATTAGAACTTCCTTGGGATTCCCAAGGTTTGTGGTAGGTAAGTGTGCTGTTCTGGATTGTCACTATGGGATTTCACCCACCAGTTCCAGGAACTGTCAGACCGGGAGGCCCTTGCCATCTCGAGACTTCCTCTGACTCAGCTTCCTCTCTCATCCAGTGTCCCCATTCATCCTCCCCATCTCCGCTTTTGTGGGTTAAGGCCTGGGTGTTTGCTCTCACATTACACGGGCTGCCTCATCATATTCTAGCTGTGAAAACTACGTGCCGGTGTGGAAGGTAAACGCATCCAGTAGTGATTCATCGCCAAGATTTAGGAGATTGTTGTTCTGTGACTTTAATGAGGCTTGGGAGTGTTTCTATGGATGTGATTCTCTGCAGGTCTCATCCACAAAATGTTTCTCCAGAGGGCTACAGGAGATTGGGCGATTGGGTGCTTGCAAGGTTCATACCAGGTTGGTTTCTGCTGGTGCCCGTTTTTTTCTGAGCCCCTTTCTCCTTTAATTTTTTTTTACATTTCATCCTTACAGCCCTTCCATGAGGGAAACAGCATGGCACTCTATTTCTTGGAAAGGGAAACTGAAGCCCGAAGGGATAAAGTGATGGACTTGGGAAGTGCACATGATCTTAGATTATTAGGTGCAGATAGCGGGCCTTCTCCCGGCCTGTTTGGCCTTTGAGTTTGTACCTGGGTATGGTGTGTAACTAACTGGTCCCCAAGCTGTTGATTAGGTCAGAAGAGTGTGAGAGTCTGTTCTCAAAGGCAAGGATGTCCTGCCACCAAGCCCCACACGCCTCCTGGCTAGACAGGTGCAGTGGCCTGACCTGGGCCTCAGCCTTTGCTACTCCCACGCATGGAGGATCACTTTCCTTAAAGTTCTTTGTGTGATTCAAAGACCACAGGCATCCTGTCTGCCTGGCTGCATGAGGAATCACCTTCAGACTCAATGAATCCTCCTTGAATATTCTATTCTGCCTCACTGTCTGCAATGCCATTTGTCCCCTCTTCCCTTCAAAGCCATTTTTCTTGAGGCTTCCACGTCGTTCATTTGCTCTCATCTTCTTTCACCTTTGTGTGTAGTTTCTTATATTCCTGGGAACTTTCATCCACTTTCCTGTCTGCCAAGTTGAGAGTGGTATATTAGTCAGGGTTCATCCAGAGAAAGGGAACCAACAGAAAATGTTTATTCATCCAGATGCTCCTTGACTATAATGGAGTTAGGTCCTGGGATTGGTAAGTTGAAAATCTTGTTAATACACCTAACCTACCTCAACTATGCTCAGAACATTAGCCTACAATTGGGCAAAGTCATCTACCAAACCTGCGTTATAATAAAGTGTTGAATATTTCGTGTAACCTGTTAAGTACTGCGCTGACAGAGGCAAACAGAATGGTTGTATGGCAGTATGCTCTCAAAGGTCAAAATCGTTAATGCCTGTTTTACATCAGGAGCCGTCTGTATAGGTATGTGTATGGGTACATACACATATAAAACAGGGAATCAGCTTATGTGATTATGGAAGCCCATAGATTCCAAGATGAATAGTTGGCAAGCTGGAGACCTGGAAGAGCTGATGATAGGTGTTCCAGTCTGAATCTGAAGACCTGAGAACCAGGACAGCTAGTGGGATAAATTTCAAACACCAGCAAGAGCCAACATTTCTGTTTGATTCTGAAGGCAGGAAAAAGCCCATGTTCCAGCTCAGTCAGGTAGACCGAGTTCCCTCTTACTTAGTCTTCTTGTTCTATTCAGGTCTTCAGCTGATTAGATGAAACCCAGCCACATGAGGGATGACGAGCTGCTGTATTCAGTCTTACAATTCAGATGTTAATCTTATCTGGTAACTTCCCTAGACACACCCAGCATGGTGTTTGGCCAAGTCTCTGGGTATCCTTGGCCCCAACAAGTTGAGGCATGAAATTGACAATAACAGGAGGCACCTTTTAAAGCTTCACCGCTTACTTCAGAGTTTTCCTTGATTGCACCAACTCACACTTGCGTCAGTTTAATTGGGTTCCTCTTACTCTTACTGACTCCACAAGAGCTCAGCTTCAGTGGTGCCTGTCCCTCCTCTATTTAATTGCTTGCTCTGACTACTACTTGCCTTCCCTACCAGGTTTGGAGAGAAGATACCGTGAGTTTTACCACTTTTGTCTTTCGTATGATAGAGTTGCCGGGTCTGTAGTAAGTAGTAAATAAAACATGGGTTCTTAGTCTTGTTTCCCATGAAGTGAAGGCTGCTGAATTTAGGGGCTGAGGTTATAGACTAAAGTGATGGGCTTGAGGAACCTGATCGGCTTGCTTCCTATAGCCTTGAGATCTTGCTTCCTATTAGCTACCAAAAAATGTGGTAGCTATTTAGTGGTATGTTTTAGGTGCCCAAATGTTGAGATGCTTGAAATTTTCATCAAATGTCTTTGGATTATTGTAGGTCCCCTAATATGAAGGGGAGAGTAGTGAGCTCTAAGGAGCCATATAACCTGAAGCAACGCTCTGCCACAGATTCCTATGTTAATGGAGACAGTTGGTCCTTCCCCACCTGCATCATAGGTGTCATGAGGCTGGAATAAGATAATGATGATGATGATAATAGCTAACTTTATATGGCAAGAACTAGTCTAAAAACATTTTCCATATGTCATACCACTAAATTTTATAGCCCTCTGATGTGTATATTTTCCCATTTTGCAGATAAAGTCCAGAGAAATTGAGTAACTTACTCAAGGTTACAAAGCCATAGCCTGGTAGAGCTGGGATTCAAACCCAGGAAATTTGAGCCATTCCGCAGTACAGTCCCCACTACCAGTGTGCTGCTAGGCAGTGTGGAAATGCGTTGGAGGCTGAGAGAGCTGTGCTGGAGGCTGGGAGAGCTGTGCTGCTGTGCAGAGATCCATTCGAGCAGGTCATGGAGATGATTCATGCATGACTGCTGTCCACTGGGGAGTCTGCTGAGCCATATATGAGCTGAGAGCAGGAATGTGTGTTCTTTTGGTTTGTCACGGCCTTTGCTCACCAGAGTGACAGTTGGATTTGGTGCAGACAACTTGGGACCCTGCTCCTGCTTGGCATCCTTGCCCTGAGAGTCTGTCCTTACCTCTGCTTCGCACTTTTGTGGCCTGTGCCTCAGCGGTGGTTAGATGATGGTTGAGGTGGGTCTCTTCAGAGGCCCTGTCAGGAGAGTATACAGGCTGTTTTATTTATTGCTGGGTCCCTGGTGTCCAGACTGCTGTCTGGTCTGTCTAAAGAGCTGGTACCTAGAAAAGGAACATTATGATGAGGGCCTATCTCAGAGAGGTTTTTATTTTACTATCGTAAACTATGAAACTTCCTATTTTAACATTTATGCAGTTTTAATTGTGAAAGATATATAACAAAATTGGAAATCTTAACCACTATTTAACCATTTTTAAGTGACCCTGTGAGTGGCATTAAATACATTCATTTTGTTGTACAATCATTCACCTCCAGAACGCTTTCTTTTTTTTTTTTTTTTAAAAATAAAAGTACAAAAACATATTAACAAACAGACACCAATTAGCATAAAAAATAGTAGAATCACAACTGATCTATAGACAAGGTGACATGGTCTCAACAGTGGTTATTGCTTTATCCATTGATATCTTCGAAGTGTAAATATATGAACCCATATACAGACATGCAAAATTAGTCAGGCCATTAATCCTCTCAACAACATAAAAACACAAAAACCAAATATCCAAAGACAAAACAAAACAGGCAAACAACAACAACAACAACAAAACCACCAATAGTTGCTGCTTTGCATATTGATATCTTCGAAGTGTGTGTTCAGGATAATACATACAGACATACAATATTGATCAAATAACCCATCATCAATTATTCCTTAGCATTAAGTGATATAATACAATAGTAGAACCATGTTAGCCCTCCTGCATATATGTATATTCATATATACATACATACATTTCTGTCT
>PVLD010023544.1:0-27177 GCA_004027595.1 Dinomys branickii | reverse complement strand
ATAATGGAATATTATTCAGCTATAAAGAAAGACAGTTTTGGGGACTTTGTAGGCAAGTGGACAAAACTGGAGTCCATACTCATAAGTGAAATAAATCAGCGATACATGTGCAGGCAACGTATTGTATCACTGGTGTAAGAACCCGAGGGTGGGAATATAAACTAAAAGTCATGAAGGAAATCTGTTCAAAAACAGAGAACGGATGGGACAAAGGAAAGTAGAAAAGAAAAAGACAAAAATGTATGTAGGTATATATGAATATGCATATATGCAGGAGGGCTAATATGGTTCTCCTATTGTATTATATCACTTAATGCTAAGCAATAATTGATGACGGGTTATTTGAACAATCTTGTATGTCTGTATGTGTTATCCTGAACACACACTTCGAAGATATCAATATGTAATGCAGCAACTATTGGTGTTTTTTTGTTGTTGTTGTTGTTTTTGCTGTTGTTGATGTTTGCCTGTTTTGTTTTTTGTCTTTGGATTTTTGGTTTTTGTGTTTTTTCTGTTGTTGAGAGGATTAATTGTCTGACTAAATTTGCATGTCTGGATATGGGCTTATATATTTACACTTCGAAGATATCAATGGATAAAGCGATAACCACTGTTGAGATCATATCACCTTGTCTATAGATTAGTTGTGATTGTACTAGTTTTTATGCTAATTGGTGTCTGTTTGTCAATATGTTTTTGTACTTGTATTTAAAAAAAAAACTCTAAAAAAAAAATAAAGTGTTCCTTTGGATCAGGACTATCTGTGAGAAATAAGTTTTGTTGATTTTCCACCTTTTTCATGCCATCTTCTTTAGCCATAGAATCCCAGACAGACGGGAAATAGGGTATCAAAGGTTACAGAGTAAACTCCTCTGCACCCAGAAGTTTAAGCAACTGGACCCCTAGGATTTTATGTAGGAATTCTTTTGCCTAGTGTGTCAAAGATTGCCAAATGCTTACAACATGCCTGTCCCCTTGTTTCCATTTATATTATTTCACATGTTTTAAAGATAAAGAAATACTGTCAACTCACACACTCAGTTTTCCTTTTTTCCCTTCTGTGGTCTGCACTTTTCTACTTGGTTGATCTGTAAGGAGAACACACACTTGACCAGCCGGTTGGCTTCCCACAGCCAGTGTGCACATGGCCCGCGCATTCCCCTGTGATCTCCAAGGGCTGGCTTTCTTCTGATAAGGCCAACCATGCACACAGTTTTCCCACATCTGCTGTGTTCCCCGAGGTCAATCAAAGCACTTTTCCTTCTGGGACTAATGGGAATTGCCCAGAGAGAAACAGTTATCGCACTTGAAAAATCTATTGATTTACCCTGTATAGTTCACCTGGTATTTGGGGTTCAGGGACACTTTCTGAAGCTGGGAGATCAATTCCAGGGCTTTAGAATGAGAAGATACTAGTAAGCACACTCATTTCTGAGTATTTGCTGTTACTGCTATTAGACTTTCAGAACCCTGGAATCAGTTGCCATAAGCCAGCCACAGTGTAGGTCGTCTGACATGTTGTACTTCATTGGTTTAAGCTATAAGTTTATGACAATTGTATCTGGCACAGTAGTAGAGTTAAAAGCAGTGGGAGTGTATGGATGTTGGTGTGATTTTTTTTCCCTCTTCTTCTTTGCTCTCAATTCAAGGCCCATTTCTATGCCTCCGAATTCTAACCTAGTTGGAAATAGGAGAGGAGAGGATGGCTCTGTGCTGCAGAAAGCAGGAACACTGGCGCTGCCAGCTGCTAGGATTCACATCGCATGTGGTTTGTGTCAAGATTTCCCAAGGAAACTTAGAACCATGACAGCATTCTATATATTGTAACCCAGAATAAATACACAAAAGCCTTCAGTGGGCTATCTGAATGTGGGCTCTTTGCTACAATATATTTTTGTTATAAAATATTTTCCCCATAGTAGCAAGCCAGTGGGCTGCAGTCCTTAGCTCTGTCTCTCCTTTAGGAATTAGAAAACCTACCTCTAAATTCCAGTCACAACCCTTATCACTTGTCTCTGTTCTGGGTTTGCACCTATAGAATTTGAAATGTATTGACCAGTAATGTGAAGAAGCAATTCAAAAGGCTACTTGAGTATGTGGTACAAAGACCCTGAAACAGTAAGTTCACATCTTTATATTCCGAAAAATTTAATGAACAATGAGGTAGATGATGAATAAACCTCAGAGTGATATGATTGATGTTTCATAGAAATACTCAGATATGAACATTTAAAAAATGATAATGTTTTCAGAGAGTTCAAGAGGTGAAAACTCAAAACTAATTATTCTGTATAGGTGAAGAATTAAGGCTCTTCTCTGGAGGTTTTGTACCAAAGTGTATTTCACTGCCTTTCAATTTTTACACCTACCAAAGAAGTCAAATGAAATGCTTTTCAATTGAGAATCTCAGTCTTATGTGTGAAACAGGCTTAGTAACTCTAGCAATCTCAAGGGGTCTGGTGATGCTCAAATAAGGTAAAGTATGTAGAGAACCCAGTACCTATGGAAAGTGTTCAAAAAATAATTAATAGGCTTATAATTATCAATAAAGATCCTGCCATAAAGCTTGATGCATTTCCACAGGATGAAAGATAGTAATTCTACACTCATTGTAGCTATAAAATATACACGTTTATGACTTTACATTTGATCTTAGCCAAAAGGCTAAGGAGCAATTAAAATTTTGATAAATCTAGATAGCACTAGGACAGTGTTGAAGTTTTAGATGTGAAATAATTTTAGACATAAAGGACATTGGTCATATGTAAAAATGTACATTGCAAGATTTCAAAATAGTAGAAGCTGTGAGATAAACACAAAGCAGCATTTAACTATTTCTTCCTTTCAAGTGGGTAGAATTTATGACAACTCACCATTTTCAATCACAGAGAGCCTCAAATCTGTTTTTATAATTATTCTGGTTTTTCTTAGAAATATAATAAAAAACAAATGTGCTTAAGAAAATCTGTGTGACTATTTCCCCTAAATTAGAGAACATGATGGCTCTAGTTGTCTCTTTTTCTTTATACTGGGAATCGAACTCAGGACCTTGAGCTTGCCGGGCAGGCGCTTGTGCCGCTGCGCTGCATGTCCCCGGCCCCCTCGCTGTTTCTAAGGTAAAAGTGCTGACACAGGAAGGCCTACCTGACGGCAGGAGCATATGGGTTGCCTTAATGCTTTAGGTCAAATCCTTGGAAAATGTATGTTCTTTATGCAAGATTAAATGAGTTGCCAGCATCTTTCCTGTCAGATGTCTTTTTTCCCCTCTTGCCATTTGCCTCCAAGTGTGACTTTTAGAGATGAATCATGCGTAGGTAGCACTGTGACATAGATTCAGATGCTGTTTGTCGACAGGAAGTAAATTATGACTGTTACTGTCCTTGCTATGTTTATGTTTTGTTAATGTCTCTTTTGACATTAGAACAACTCAGCATTTCTTCTTCTATTTTGGCAGTCTGCAGGCTGTGGCTTGGTCCACAGAGCCTGCAAACCCCCAGCCCCTGAGTCTGAATGATAAGTGTTTTCTTCATGTGCCTGCGCTGCCCTGGTGGACACACTCAGGGCTAACCCCGCCCCTTACAGTAGCGGGAGGCAGGCTAGCGCTACCTGAGCTCTAAGTAGCCGCCTGTCCACTGCTATGTGGACCACACCAAATGGAGCCCTTCAGATGTGGCCAGGTAACCAGTGGCTTTTCGCCCCTCTTCAGCTCTGTAGCTTTTCATCTAGGTCGGCACGTTTTGCCCACAGGTTCTCTGCTTTAAAATTGACTCATGTGACAAGTTGGTGTATATGAGGGTGAGGGAAGGGGCAAAACTGAAAATCACTCCTAGGTTGACAAATTATGCTAGTAAGTCCCTGCAGCTGGCAATACATAAGATAAAGGGAAACAAGTCCACTTTTGGAACAACTTGGTCCCAGTTTTAGACCATGCTTCAGCGCAGGTGCACAAGGGCCTGGTAAGTGAAGGTCTGTGGCCCCACCTCTTTCAGACGGGATGATGGCTGCCAGGGAAGGGCTGTGCCTTAAAGCCTCTTCAAAAACTTCAGTCTGGCTGGGTGTGGTGGTGCACGCCTATAATTCCAGCCCTTGGGAGGCTGAGGCTGGACGATCGTTGTGAGTTTGAGATCAGCCTGGGCTACAAGGTGAGCTCTGCATAGTGAGACCCTATCTCAAAAGGGCAAAAAAAAGAGGAAAAAATTTCAGTCTGAATATGTTGACTCTTAAAAACTACTGATGCTATTGAATAGGATGATATTCCAGAATTTTTAAAAGTGGGAGTCAAGGAACATATTCCCTGGGTTAGCGGCACAACTGCGTGTCGTAGTCATGTGCAGCAAGGAGGTGCTGGCGGGGGAGCCTTCCTACCGTGCAGCAGCATAGGCGTGTGTGAGTCAGTTCGCGCGCAGGGCTTGTGTGGCTCACCTCACAGCAGCTGGTACAATTCCTTCCAACACTCTCTACTGAGATCAAAATGATCTCAGTACAGATCTGTGTACAACCTGACACATGTATTAAACCAGGGAGTTAGGCATCCTAGTCATGATCGTCATCATGTATTAAACTGCTTCTTATTCAGAGGTATTCAGTGCTGTCATTGTACTGATCATCTCCCTCAGTCACTGGAGTCAGACAGCCCTGGGTTCAATGCCTGCTATGTCCCCTTCTACTTTTAGGACCTTGGGCCAGATACTTAACGTCTGTAGGCCCCAGTTTTCCTATCTGTGGAGTGGGAGAGTGTATCTACTTAACTTTATTGTTGTGATGGAATGAGTAGTAATTTCTGTAAACCAGGCGGCATGCGGCTGGACACGGTCATGCCTGGAAACACCAGCTGTTAGGGTTGTTGTAAGTTCATACTCAGAGCAGTGAAAATGAGGTACTTATCACAGTTGTTTGCTTACCCCCCTAAATACTTTCCATGCTCACAGACGTTTCAGGCCTTTCCCACCTGTTTTTACTTTCTCCCCACGTCCCTGGCTATTACTAAGAATACACATGACACGAAGAGGGTAAATCCTCTTTCTCCTGTCGTTTAGCTTCCGTTTCTTCTGCCTTCCCTGCCCAAGGGCAGAGCAGCTCTGTGGGAGCAGCTCTGTGGTGCTTTCGTCTTCACTCCCAGGGCTCTGGGACGTACTCACTCTTCTTTCGTTTCAACTAATCAAAATTTCCCCATAGCTGCCTTTTACACAGAGAGTATAGATTCCTGGTCTGTAGACTGAATCAACCTCAGAAGTGTTTTCTTTGGCCAGCACAGTGATTAATTTAAAAAATATACATTTAGTTTTAACAACCAGAAAATTGTATATAAAAGCCAGGAAATCCTGTCTTCCACTGGTCCCATCTTCCCCAGCTGCACTGCCAGGCGTGTGCAGATGTCCTCTCCAGACCGTTCTCATTGCTCCGGTTTGCAGCAGCTCCCACCCCTACCTGGGGCCTTCGACCCAGGGGGTCGCGTTATGGACATGTATGTCTGGGCCCTGTCATTATTTGTTTCTGTGATCTAACAAGTTTGAAACCCATAAAAGAGTGATTGGTGGAGTGGCTTAATGCAATACATGATTTTCCCTCACGTCCCACACACTAAGTGTTAAAATACATGAACTGAGTTTTCCACCTAAGATGGTAAATAAATATTCAAGCTGATGCACAGTGACACTGCCTGAAAGTTTGGATTTGGGGATCCTACTGTCTTTTCTTATATTAGTAGTTGAAGAATATAAGAGTCCATATCTAACTTTTGCTTTTTGTATTTACTAATTTTTTTTTTTTTTTTTTTGTCTTTTTTGAGACAAAGTCTTGCTATATAGTTCAGGCTGGCCTTGAGCTCACTTTGTAGCCCAGGCTGGCCTTGAACTCAAAACTGTCCTCTTGCCTCAGCCTCCCGAGGGCTGGGATTACTGCACCACCATGCTCAGCTGCTTTTTTGCATTTAAAATGATATAAAAATGATGATGTTATAAAGTTTAAAATTCAGTGCAATACTTGTTAGTCTTGTTCAGGGATTTATCCAGATTTAACCTGGAAACTTAAAGAGCATGTGTTAAACATAGGGAAGATATTATCAAAGACCAGGTCTATAAGGAGAAGTATATTTCAAACATTTTAGCTTTCTGAGAATAGACCCTCTTAGAGTACACGAGTATATTGTTGCATTTTTCCATCTGCATATTCCGCAGAAATCTTCAGGAACACTGTGTGTGTAACATGTATTACCTGTAGTCTTGTTTATTGGGTTTTCAGAGTACCCCTATAGACCAAAACATTACCCCAGCTGAAAAAATTTCACTGGTAGCTTTGTTTAGGCTGTGAAGTAGGCTTTGGGGTGAAACTTAGGGGAAATATTTATTAAGCACCAGCCTTGTGAATTGTCACAGTGTCCTGTGAAGTAGGTGTTGTCCCTGTTAGTGTCCCAAACTGCCTAGATTCATTTTCTCCTGTAGGAGCCTGAGCAAGTAATTTTTCTAAGCTTTAGTTTTCTCATCTATAGGACGGTTTGTTGTGCTACATGAGGCAATAAGTGTAGACAATTCCTGGCATAAAACAAGCACTGAATAAATTTCACTGGTTGTTAGAGTAATGTCCTGAAATCCTTCAACTTTGGAAGCTTTCTACTCTTCCCCCACCCAAGGCGGCGCTCCGCTCCCAAAGGCGAGGGGAATATTCTGTGCTGGCCGGGCCGGTGCTCTTCAGCCTTCACAGCCACCTGGAGAGCTTGCCTGCAAACGGCGATCTGCTTTTTGCCTCTCTGGCTCCATTCTTGGTCTTTGCCTGTCTTACGCTGACCTTCAGCACAGCTTGACTTCTACTCCATCGCTTCTTCCTTGCTTAACATGGAATTCATTTCCTCCTCTGATACCTTCTCCACGGTTGTCTACATATTTCCCCATTACATTCAAATGACTTTGTTAAATTTTTAATGCTTGTGAAAGATATGGAGCCAATGGTCCTCAGTCTGGCCCAACAGTTTTAATTAGAGTGACTGTGGATTGTGCTGTTAATTAAGCAGGAATTATTTTTAGACTTGTGTTCATTATTCCTTTGGAGAACATTTTCCTTCAGATTTTTTGGAACAGGTTAATTTATGGTCTGGTTAGAAGCTATTAGCTCTTATCTACCCCTTGTCCAATAGAATCCCCCCTGGGTCTCTCTTGCTAGAGAGCCAGAGAGAAGGCAGAGTGGATACTGTATCTGGATGGCACGCTGCTTTCCTTCCTGTGGGGTGTGTTCTCCTATGTGCCTCCCAAAGACAGAGCTCCATGCTGCAGAGATTTGCTCCAAATACTTTAATACTAGTAAGCTCCATGACAGAATCCAGCCCCCTGCAAACTAATGAGCCCTTTAAAATGCACAGAGCTGTGCTGTCCTCAGGGAAAAATTTCTCCTTAGACTTGGCATTCTGGCACATTTACCCATCTCTAATATCTTGGAGATTGAATCACATTGAACTTAAAAACACGTATAAAAATTGAGGCAAGGTTATATCAAGTAAATATATGTATATGGTTGTATGAATATTACCATATATACATTTAAATATACATGAATCTTTAAAAATAAAGAGATATTCTTATGATTCTAGTTTATGTACTGTGATTCCACTTATAGAACATTCTCAAATGAACACAATTATAGAGATGCAGACAAGGCCACTTGACGAAAGTTAGGGACAGGGTGTGACTATAAAGGGAGAGGTACTTTTTTGTGGTTTAGGTCAGCTCTGTGACTTGATTTTCGATTGGATGCGTGCATCTTTATATCTGACCAAATTTTATAAAATTAAACTCACAAAAAGAAAGAATAAAGAAAATATCAGCAAGATGTTTATATGTTATAACAGGTTAATTATGTATAAATACAATATATAAAATAGAAAATAAAAAACGTACTGCTAAGCTATGGAGTAGACTTATTACCTGATTAGAGAGGAAAATTAAGTCATTTAATCAAGTAATATTTATACCTGATGTCAGTTGAAATAAGTTCACCGAAGTCCTCTTTTATTATAGCTTTTAATACCTATTAGTGAATAATAATGTGTTTGAATTCCCTATAAGTATGTTATGATTTCTGTATCTTGCATTTTGCTCTGGGCTTAGTCAGTAATCTCATGTGGCTCTGCCTATGATCCAGGCATGAAATGTTAACACAGGGTTATCTTTTACTTTGGAATGGAACAGAGTTGAATGCATGAGTGTAGGAAGGTTCATTCCTGTTGTGAACATTAGCCCCTGTGTGGCTGCTCATCAGTGTGCAGAATTTGCAGGAAATCTCCCTTTTCTTCCTTCCCTTTACCACTGTCATCTTACTTCAGTACGACAATTGATCAAGATTGATTTTTAGGAGTGGCGGTGACTGGAAAGCCTACCTCATCTCCACTTTTGATTCCTGATTTTCTCAATAACATTAACTCTGTATATATGCACTCTTTTAATATATTGTGAGAAGTGCAAGCTTATCTGATGTGATTTCCTCTTATTTTTGTGTAATGGTCTGATTTCTGTAATCTTTCTCATCAAATTCCCAGTGTCTTCAAGAGATAGACCCTATTTCCCATGATAGAAAGTGGCCGGATAGATAAATAACATGACAACATTATTAACTCACCTACTGGTAATTCTTAAACAAGATTACCAGAAAAAACATAAAAGCGCTGTTGTAGTAATTTACCCAGATGATTCTTATATTTTAAATGCAGCATTAGTCTGGCAAGGTGGAACATGCCTGTAATCCCAACTATTTGTGAGCCTGGAGCAAGAGGATTGCAACTTCTAAGCTAGCCCGGGTAACCTGACAAGACCCTGTCTCAAAACAAACATTAAAAAGGGTCCAGAAGAAATGCCAGCAATTAAGCTGTTAAAGATGCCTAAGAAAAATGTAAATAATGGTGCATTAGTATTAAAGGAAATAGGAGAAATGCTTAACCTAAAACATTGAATTTCTAAAATACAGTAGAATTTGTTCTTATGGCACCAGAGAAGAAAGGTAATGTTTTAGAGGTGGATATAATTAGGATTTTCCATACTGTTTGAGTTATAATCAAGCAACTGTCTAACAAAATAATGGAGATTTTATTACCTCTATATAGTCAATAATATGTTGAAATTTAAAAACCTTTGTAAAATACAATTTGAGAATCTGCAAATCTTAGTACCCCTAATAGATTTTAACTTCTCTAACAACAGGAGTAATATCTTTTATACTTTGTGTTTCAGTGTTACATGGTAGACATTTTGCATTCTTGTATGCTTGTATTAAATAAATGTGATATATGTAACAGTTTGGATTTGATGAAGTACCTATTGAACAGTGCATACTGGTACCTCCCAAACACTTAGATACAAACACAGTGTTCAACGGGCTACAGCAATTAGCAATGCTGTATTTGCTTTCAAAGCTTGAGTCTCCTTGAATCACACCTCAACCAGCAACAACAATACAGTAAGTATATTACACTTCACATTAATATTCCTTAAGCAGTCTTTGGCATGGTGATGTGAAATGTTTAAGCATGTAATAACATTTCTGCTATCTGTCCATTTCTCCAGCATGTTTCCTTCCTTAAGAAGACAACATGAGTGCTGTGAGAAATACTAGTCTGTTCCCTTGTGGATATCTATGGTGATTTCTCAAGACAAAGCTTGGTATTACTTTCTAACAAAAATAACAGATGGCTTATACACAACCCATATCATTATCCATAATGTTTTTACTGTGTTTCTGGGCTATGTTTCCAAATTTCATTTCCTGGAGTAGAAAAAGAATGTACCATGCAGTTCTAAAAATAATCCTAATTTCTGAATTTTAAAGCTACCAGTTTTATTTTCATTTTCAAAAAGATTCATGTTCCAAAACCAGGGTCAGAAAACTTGTTCTCCAAAGAGCCCTACAGTAATTATTTTCAAACTGGCAGTCCAAATAGCTATTTTCTTTTGAAACTACCAAATTGTACTAAAGCAACCATTATAGTGAAATGAAAGCAAACGGCATGACTGTAGTCTGTGCTTCTTCATCCTCTTCCCCTCTTACAGACAGAATTACAGGAGTGTCAGCCACAAGCATTTTCTTCTTTTCTTTCCTTTCTGCTTTATTTTGTGGGGAAAGCTACTAGTATGGAGGAGATTCACCTGGGGGCAATTTTTGAGGCCTAAAAAACGTTGACAATAACAAAGGAAGAAATTAGTAATAAACTTGTGGTATCTATAGTGACAGACACACAGAACTGGCACTAGCTTTCCACAGAGATTCCTCTGTGGAAAAGTCCTCTCATGCCCAAGTGAGGGAGTAGTCTGTCCCTCGCTCTGTTTAGTGCTATGGGTAGGTAGATGTCTACGGGCCCTCTTCTAAGATGGCGTGTGCCTAGCAGAAGCTCAAGTACCACAGAGAAGCAAAGACTTTGAAGTTTGCTTTTCATTGGTTACTCATCGCCACCTCGTTGAAGCCAGAATACCAAAGAGATATAGATAGACACTGTATGTCTACACCACACAAAGGAAAAAATAGTAATCCATCCTTCCATGAAAAACAACCTAACTTGATGCCCTCCTCATCTCACTTTCTCTTGCCTCTCTTAAAGCATAACTTCAGGAGTAGAAGAGTTTGAATATTTTTGCTGAGTTCAAGGATTTAATGTGTTGAGCAACATATCACTCAGAGAGCTGAACTGCCAGTTTTGATTGATAGTGGAAATGTTAATGTACTGCTTACCCTCTTGTTTCTGGCCTAAGGTGAGCTAGTAACTACAATCATTATGTGTGTGTGTGTGTGTGTGTGTGTGTTGTGCTTATAAAATGTTCAGACCAAAAGAAAAGTGTAGAAATTGAAAAATGTAATATTAAAAATATTGGAATATAATGTTGGAAAAATGAACTAACTGGAAGTAAAATCCAGTTTTGTACCCAAATGCTGGTAGAAGGGGCAACAGAATAGCCAATTCCCAAAGTCTGATAATGCTTCTATTTGGCTAAGATTTTTTATTTTGGTAGAAAATTCTATCTGAATGAAACACCCCATTTCTCTGGGTTTGTTGTTATCTCTGCCTTGATGCGCTTGTGTTGTGTCATTCTACAGAGCAGCAGCTCACTTACTTTGGCTTCTAGCTCTGTGCCCTGAAAGACCCAGGCTCCTAAGGAGTCTGTAGAAGAGTGAAGGAAAAATAGAAAGAACCCTGGTAGTGCCCAGGAAGTGTCCTATTACTTCCCATCTACTGGGTGGGTCTACGACGGGCATGTGTCTTAACAGAGGGCTATTACCCTAGTAAGAGCAGGGGAATCTGAGAGGCAAAAATGCCCGAGGCGTTACAAAGGCTTGTGGCTCTCCGAAGAGAAGTAATATATGAACAGAATACATCGTGTCTGTGGCGTGAAAATATTAAGAAGAAAAAAAGTGAAGGAAGATAAATTAGTCAAAAAGTAATGCTACAAACTCTTTAAAAGGTGGGGAAGGTTTAAAAGGCTGAGAAGCACTGCTTGGGGCTGAAGGATGAGGCCCTGGTGCTTTCACCAAGCGAACGGTGGGCATCCCTTTGCTAACGGGCACCTACTGAGCCCCAAAGTGGTCCATTTTGCCTGGATGTGGGTGGCATGGATGGCCTGGTGCTTCAGGCCCTCTTCACAAACCTCACTATGAAACCCTGGTCCCTACACCATATCCCCTAATTTCAGCTCCGTAGATCCATTGAATAATTGCGCTGTTTTCAGAGGAAAAGACTGGAATTTTTCTTTCCACTAGAATAGAAGAGTTGAATAGACTCGAGCTCTTTGCTACTGTCAAAATTGCAAATAACAATCTTCTCTAATAAGCCAAAGGTAGGGGAAAGAGAGAAAGCCATCAGCTCATCTTCCTGAGTGCCAGCATCTCCCTTGGTAAGGACAACTAGTTTAAGTGAAAAGTGAGTGCTTGGTAGAGCAAGGACGTTTTCTGGTGCCAGTTTTGTCATTTACACTGTCCCTAGCTCTCCTTTTCTGTGATAAAACGGCAGCTGTGCAGTGAGGACCTTGAGCAGCTAAAGGTCCAATTAGCAGAGTCTGCAGTTGACACATTCACACTTGGAAGCCTCTTTGGAGATAGGCTCCATGGCAGTCACCATGTTCTCACTTCTGTGCTGAAGGCTGTCAGTCAGGAACTCATTTGTAGAAAAAAGTCATGTCTCTACAATTGGTAAAATTTGGGAAAGAAACTAGATTCTAACAACTCCTTTTCTTACCTGTATTTTCAAGGAGTGAATCCTTCTAACAGAAAGCTAGAAGATTAATTTAAAGTCAAGCAGTTATTTATCAGTGCCAGACAGTGCTCTTGGCTCCGGCAAGAATACAGTCCAGTCTGAATGTGAAGAAGCCAGTGGGAGACAGGAAAGAATAAGCCCACTGACAGCAGAAAGCAGAGCTCCAGTGTGTGGGGAGGGAGGTCTGAAAGGTACAGCAGGCCACTAAACAGAGGTAGATTCTGTCTGACTGAAGGGATTCCTAGGCTCCGAGGAGGAGGCAGTGTGTGAGCCAGGCCAGGAACCAAGTGCAGGATTTGAAGGCAGGACGTCCGGGAGTGTGTTCACGAGGGAAGCAAGGGTAGGTGTAGAGCATGGGGCTGGGAAAGCACCAGGTGTGTCTTGGAACAAGCAACTGCTTCTCAAAATAGAACACGACAGGTGACATTCAAGAGACCAGTTTCCTGCAGTGGAGGCAGAAGACTCCTCCTGAGAAGGCGTAGAGGAGGAGGAGGCTAGCAGAGGCTGGATGTTAGATTCTCCCGTAGAAGGCCTGAAACCCCTTCTGCAGTGGCCCCCGTGCATGCATCCAGGTTTGAAGAGCTGAGCGAGGTGACCCTTGATTGCAGGGCACACCTCCTGCTGTCCGTGTGAGACCTTGCACTGGAGAGGAGGGAGGGGAGCCCCGGGGCAGGGACTTCTCTGTCACTGCTAAGCAATTGGTAGGTCTCCACTGAACCCAAGAGGGCGCCTTTGACGACATATGTGCCTGTGTGCTGCAGGTTGGATGGACCAAGGACACCGGCCTGAGGCGTCTGATCTTGCTGGAGAAGTTAGAGTCACTTCCCTGCTTTATTGGGCAATACAGTCATGTTCTGACCTCTCAGATTCATTTTCCTGATTTGGGGTGTGCTGCTCTTCTCAACCCAGGACACAAGATCCAATCAGAATCAGAAGCAATCATACCCATATAAATATTTTGAAAATTTTTAGTTTTTTGTGTTAGTCTGAGGTATAGTTTTGATTCCTAAATTGCAGGAACTACTGTATAACCTCTTTGTTCTATTGGTCTGCAATATATAATCTGAACCTGCTGCAGACATGTTAAATTTATAGACCCATGGAATCGAACAATGAAGGGACTCTAGCACCATCTAACCTCGCCTGCTAAGAGACAGCAGCACCTCCTAAGCAAAATGCTGGAAACAGACTCAGTGGCTCCAAACCCATCTCTGCTGCCTGCTCTTTATAGCCCTTGGAGCAAGGCCATGTTAAATCTCTCTGTGCTTCGACTTCCTTTCCTTAAAATGGGGTGAAAATGCTCTTGATCTCACTGTTGTGAGGATGAAGTGAATTAACATTCACAGAGCCCCGAGAGCAGCCCCTGCACATAGTAGTTACTACTGGTTTGTGTACTGCCGTGGCCGGTTCAACTGACTTGTATTTAAGTTGAGAAAACCGAGGTCCAAATTGGTGAACTGCCTTGACCAAGGCACTCATTTGCTTGGTAGTAGGGCCAGGAATGTGACGTGTTTACTGCCACTCAAGTTAGTGTCTTTCTACTTCCTTTCATTTTCCTCAGCTGATTTAGTTTGCTTTTATTGGAAATTTTAGGATGGAAAAGAATATACCAAAATTTTTAAGGTATGTACAAAGTGAAAAAATCATGTATCTTGGGAGGAAGGACGAGCCTCTCAGAAAGATCTGTGCAAAACATGTCCTTTTGTGTAGATTAACACTTGTGAAGATTCCCAGAGAGCCCTGCACACCGAATTCGCTCTCTGCTCAGTGGTTGTTTTTTATTGCCTGCCAGAGGCACTTACTTCACCTGCTGGTCTGGATCTCTGGCATATTGCATGAAAATTATACAAGATTCTCTGGAGCCCACAGGAGGAAATAAATTGTAGACTGTTGTCTTGAGAGCTAAATCTACATTTCTTCACACGTCTTACAGGCACCTCACACAACCACTAATAGGGATGCAGTGAATGTCAACTGAGTTGATACAGGACAAGAGCATTCAGTGTATAGTGCTGAAAAAGTTCTACTTGTACAGCCTCTTGTTGCTGAGGAGAAACATTCACTTCATATTGTTTCTGCCCTGTTTTGGGACTCAAACCAGGACAGCATCATGGGCTCATTCCTGAGTCCCTGTGGAGAGCTTCTTAACATCTTAGAAGCTAATTTTATCTATCCATGAAGGAGAATAACAAGATGTTTAACCTCCTTCAGATAAATGAGCACCTACTTGCTAAATGCTTAACCAGCAGAGGCAAAATTTGCTGGAAAGCGGGGCATCAGGAAACACCAGGGAAATAACATCTAGCTGGCTCCATCTGGGAACCTGGAGGTGACGAGGAAGGGTCACCAGGGTGTGAGGGTGACCCTTCACGGGGTGTGAGGATGTGCACAACTGTGGGGCAAGAGGGGCTCCAGTGGGGGTTTGTGTCCTCCTCAGAGCACGAGAGAGGCAGATGGTCTGGGAATCCCGGATTGAAAGTTGCCATATGCCTATTTGCTTTCCTGTGCCAAGACATAGTAGGACAGCATTCTAGCATGTAGGGAACCAGCTCCAAGCAACATCAAGGAAAGATCCCATTCATATTTGTGGGCCACCACGGCTTTCCACGGTCATGTTCTATCCTTTAATGTGTGTATGTGTGTGTGTGTGCATATGTACATGGACAAGGTGGACTTTTACTTTCCTGATTTGTGTTTCTACTTTTTCATGATAAAAATGTCTTTTCAATAATGAAATGAGTAGTGACTTTTTTATTTTAGAAAAACCACTATCCCCCAAAACACTCTCTTAAATAGGGAAAAATCTGGTGTTATATTTTAAGCCTGATGATTAGAAGATGTATTTGTCCATGAAATCTCCACACCTGTGATCCACTGTGGAAGTGGTTCATCTGGGCTTCAGTGAACACATACAATGAAGCTGTGGTTTTGCTTAGTTACAGATTTAAATAAGAGATTCTTCGAGGAGCTGTTCTGAGTCTGGAGTTCAAAGCCAACAGTACACCTGTGCTGATGCCAGGACCAAGGAGGTGGTGGGGAAGAAGCTTGTCTTGGCACACTTACGTTGCTCAACATTCTATACCAATGCTAAGAGCATACTTGAAGCAGTAGCATAGCTGCATAAGCAGCAACAGCAACAACAAGCCTGGAATCTTTTGAAGCAAGTCTACCTAAGAACACAATTAGCTGGCTGAGAAAAGACTTCTTTCCTAATGTAAACTTGAGGTGCTTTCCTTGCCAAGCACAAAATGTGGAATTATATTCATCCTCCCTCCCCCGCCTGAACCTGACTGTGTGCCTGTGAATAACTGGAAAGCTTCACTTTAATTTTTCTTGGATATATTCTTAAGAAATCTGATTCCTAACAATAGTGCCATGGGATGTTACATAATGTATAGCTAATATACATTGCTCACCTGAGAGAAATTTCAAAATGATGCTTGTCTCACAACATTCAGTTCTAATTCCCTACTATATTCTGTATAACTTTGTATTTTCTGTATTGTTTATGGCTTTTCTGGTTCATATGTCTCCATTCTTTTGTCTTTAAAATAAAATTAAAAAAAAAAAACCATACCAAAAAAAATGATGCTTGTCTCTCTTTGATTGGCACATGGGCCACAGAGAAAAGAACACTTAGTCTTACTTTGGCATCATCTCTCAAATGTGCTTTGAAGAGTGCTAGTTGGAAAAAACGCAGAAGTTCCCCACTCACAGCTGGCTAAAGGGCAATATGTCAAACAATGACGCTGTGTGTAATAGTCACTGGTGGAGTGTCCTCGGAAACAGTGTGGAGAACATTATATGTCTTCATTTTTATGCTTCACAGTCATCCTGCAGGGTGGATAAATTACCTCTGTTTAAATATGAAGTAACTGAGGCTTGAAGAGATATTATATTGCCTAAATTTACCTAACATGAAGTTGCTGAGCTAGAATTTTAAAGCATGTGCTAACTGTTCATAATGTGGGTTTTACACAAATAAAAGCGATTGCTTAAGTATTGCTATGCTTCAAACACTGTGCTAGCCGCTCTTTCTGTGTGTTAGGTTATCCAATCTTCTGATAATCCAATGAGGTATGTGTGCATGCGTTACTGGTGTTTTGTTATTGCTGTTTGCACTCTGCAGAGAGGGAAGCCGAGGATAAGCAAGGCCAGATTATTTACCCGGAGTCAGAGCTAGTGAAAGGTGCAGTTGGGTTCCGGACCCGGTCTGTCTGAGGGGTCCCAGGGCCCATGCACTTTGCCACTGTATTAAACTGTCTTCCAAAATTACCAGATTCTGATGAAAGAGTTTTATGTCACTTTATATCTTGGCAATCTTAGGTCATTTAAGATCAGAGAAGAGAAAGATCACCTAACGGTTTCCAAGAAGTGAGGTAGACTTTGTGGAAATGGGTTCTCTGGGTACACAAGATTGATGACAGGCAAGAATGTTATTTTTTTTTCCTCTCTAGCACAAAAACTAGCAGAGTGTTGCAGTTAAATAAAAGCAGGGAAGATGCTATTCTTAAGTACCTATAGGAGTCATATGAATTAAAGGTCTATGTCAAAGTGAACTGAAATGCTAGAAGAAAGACACTGGTGTCTACAAGTCACAAGCATTTCTCAACAGGCGAGTGACCCTTTGATCAGTGAAGGTATGATGAGTCAAATCCAGAGACAGGCAATTCTACAGATAGGGAACATCACTGTCATCTGATGCCTTGTTACGAAAGGACTTAGCGGCCTGCTGAGTCAGCGTCTCCCCGCCGAGGCTGAGAACTCTGGACCCCTGTGAGTGCTCAATGTGAGCAGCGCTGCAGCCCAGGCTTCTTCCTACACCCCATGTGGTGTCAGTCCTAGAGCGCCTCTGGTCCGGGATGCCCTCTCCCCTTACTCTCTTTTTCCTTTTTTCTTTTTGCATTAGTTTATTTGTACATTTTAGATATACATAATGATCATATTCATCATAAGGGAAAAAGGAAACTTTCTCCGCTGCTGGTGAGAGAGTGGATTGGTGCAACCACTGTGGAAATCAGTACGGAGAGTCCTCAAAAAAGTAGGATTAGAGGTCCCATTTGACCTAGCTATTGCCCTTTTACTTTCCATTACTCTTCACGGCTGTTACAGAAGTTGCTGCTATAGGTTCCTCAGGAGACAGCCTTCCATTCCACATGTACAGATGCCAGTCAGAAGGGGGGATGAGTCACATTTATTCTGGATATATGGAGAAGAATTGGGGTAACAGTTCACACTCATTTCTGGCACATGAGGAAGAATTGATTGTGACTGTGAAAACGTCTCTATGTTGAACTTTCTTGTGACACTTTTTTTACAAAATAGGAAGGAGGGAAGTCTACTATAGACACAGAACCCAATGGCTCTGAATTTGAAGAGAAAATAAGAGAGCTTTAAGAAATAGTAAGAAGCAGCTCAGGGCAGGTGCTTGAATCTCTTACCTAGAAGGTTTGTGTCTGCTCTGACATGAATGAACATGTTTGATACATTGTGTGGCCAGATTTGCCTAATATATTAAAGGTACTTTTCATTTGTGCTTGGCTTAGACAGCACTGAGAGAGTGATTTGGTAGAATATAGGAAGGTGATATTTTTAATATCTTCTTCACCAAAATGCTCAAGAAGCTATCATTAGCCTAAATATTTATGCTAGGCATCTTTTCTAGTGACACTGGGGTAGATAAGGCCAATTGGCATTAAAATTCCAAGGTAAGGTAAGATTCTGTACAGCTGGGTACCTGGGGTGATAGTTGCAGACCGGGATGGAGAGAAAATATGCATAAAGGGAAAGCTAACTTTTTAAAAAAAGTTTACCTTGTTGAAACTGTCACTCTCCCTGACACTCCTTGAGGTCCTACATAACTGGCCTGGAGCCAGCTTTCAGAGCTATCAAGTCGACTTTCACCAAATTCCTTTGGTCATGGGGTTGTGAGCAGAGAGCACAACTGGCCGCTTTGCCTTTGACCTGTGACTGGGGGATGGGCAAGTTTCAAAAATTGTTATTATTTCATTTTTTACCAGAGAGGCATTGCTGTCAGGCAGGTATGGGCACAACTAGGTCTTCCCCAGCCGCCCCTCACCAGGTGGTCTGTAGCTAGGCCACATGCCAGACCGTGACATGTGCTTTCTTACATCTCTTAGATCTTTTTCTAAATACTGCCTCTGTCTCTCACCATCCGTATCCATAACTGTACTCGGTAAATCCTGAAGAATTGAAGAATCTCTCTTAAAATAAAATATCCCTGAAGTGTGATCGTAATTTATTTTGTTATCATCTCCTTAATTATAAATAGATAATGGCAGATATTAATGGACAGTCATTGAAGGGTTCATATTTGGAGCTTGTGATATGATGACGTCAAAGATCTTGTTTTCAAGAATGCAGACTATGCATACTTTGTCAGACAATAGAAAATAAAGAAAAGTGACAAATAGAACTTCCAAGGGCAACTACTAACATAAAGTAGTGTTGTTGTAAGAGGCCCCTGAATAAATCTAAAGCATAGGGTTTTTAAATGTTTAATGTTTAGATGCATTTCTATAGCATCAAAATACAATTATGCAGTGTTATATGTAATAGTATATAATATGTAACATGTTCTTTCCATGCATTTATTTAGTTTATTTAGAAGCATCAGGGGAAAATATGGAAGAATTCCTCTCGAAATTAAATTGTAAACCAGCCTTTTAAAGAAACAGGAATTGGCTAAGAGAATTGCCATTTAGTGGGCGTGGGGGAAGCCGCACACGGGAGTACAGACTGCTGGTCTGTCTGAGGCAGAGTGGCCGAAGTAGGGATGCTGAGGCGTGAAGCCCCACGGCTCGAGCCGCTGATGAAACACTGCGGAGGCAGCCCCGGGGGTGGTGTGGAGGTCTGCAGCGGGCTCCCGAGCAGAGGGACGGCTGAATGTGAGGAGTGAGGGCCCTGCTGAAAAGACAGCTAAGGCTGGGCTTCCGGGGCCTGCAGGGGCATCGAGTGTCTGGCCGCTCTCAGACCACACACAGGTGGATCTGAGAAAGTGTCTCTGCCTCCCTCAGAGTGAGTACAGGATCGACTTTCAGTCCCCCAAGCGCTCCTCTGTCTGAGGCGCTTCTTGGACAAAGATAAATGGATGCTGGGAGCTGATTCCCTGGGGCCACAGCGCGGGCCAGGCGCCTCCTTTCCAATGGCTCCAGCAAGCTCCCCTGAGGAGGCGCAGCCCCCTCCTGCCCCCTGTCTCTCTTAATGCGAATCATGTCCAGGAAGCTGAAAGTCTTTTTTTCTGGTGGCAAAAAAATGGCACCTGGACTTCCTGCGGTGGCTGGCACCATTTTGGGGGCTTGTAGCAATCACTTATTTAAAATTTCAGATTCAAGTAGAGAATTGAAATCTGAAAGTGGCTCTCCAAATGAGTGGGGCAAAGTTGTTTGAAGAATTCAGTTTCCGAAGATAACCGCCTCCCCAGTTATTTTAGAATGACTTTCCTTAAGACTAGAGAGGCATAGAGAGGAAATACTTCGCTCTGACGTACTCGTGGCCCATTGGTTTGGGGGACAAGGCCACGATTGATCTCTGGGGGTGGAGTAGGGCTGGTGATGGGCTCGGGGAACACACCCTGAGGAAATGACTAAAGCCTGGGAAATCATGAATATCACATTAATAGAATAAGAAAAACCAGTGCACAGCTGCACTTTCCTGCCATGGATTATTTTGCATTTAAGGCATTGGAAACATTTTTATGCATTGAGTTTTCCAAATTGATTCCAAGGGTATATTATGCGAATGTATATTAGTTTTACAAAAAAAGGTAGCTTGTCTTTCTCCTTTGAATTTTGGGCACGGGATTGCATCAGGACCGTTACACTCCTTTGGGCTAATAAAAGCAAAGAAGACTGAACACTGATGAGCTGAAGGTCGCCCATACAGTTGTTCCAATAGCAGTCTGTGTACCTTTAACCCAAAGGAGGAAAAGTAATTACCCTTTGGCTTCTGCTGACCTCACCTGACCTTTGTTGAAGGGCTAGAGAAAATAAAGGCTGACCATAGGCCTGCCCTGGCTGCCCTGGGCTTAACCTGCTGTGTGAATGAAGAACAACCCAACAATAGGATGAGAGGACGTTGCCATGGAAATAGCCCTAGAGGAAGGAGCAAAAATCAGAAATTTATCACAATTAACTGTTTTATTAGTAACCTCCCAGCTTTTGGATTATTCCTGGGGGTGGAGGAAGGGAAGATATGTTCTTATTTAGATCTTGTGAGAGAAAAATTCTGCTTGAATCAATGAGGCAGCTCATACAGTAAAACCCTTTTAGGCTGGGGCTGGCATTGCACAGCTGTGTGAGAGACGAAAGGGCCTACAGCTCCTCATAATCTATAAAGATGCAAATGCAGAGGCGGGGTGTGGACCAACATCCTGATTGTCCCAGCGGCCCAGTTGAGGTGTGGACTGAGCGTCCACCTTTTTAATATTTTCAGTAGGCTGTTGCCAATGCTTTTATGCCTTGGCAAGGTCTGGAAAGCACAAGTAATGATATTTTAACAGTGTGTCGATGAACAGCAATACATTGTCACATTTTGTTGTTCCTATTTAGCCTTTCTGTTAAATAGAGTCCGAGTTCTATGTGGTTTTAAAAGTGAACACGTTTAGACTAGGAGATGGAAATTTGCCACCTAATTATGGTCAGATTAAGTTAGAGTAATTCAAGATGCTCTGGCTGCTATTGCCTAATTAGAGAAAAAAGAAGGGCAGCGAGCAAGAAACAGGTTTTTAAGTGGACCACCTACAACCTGCCTCGTAGGTGTAACCAATATGCCTCTCATTCAAGAGTAGTAATATTCTATGTGTAGTGTTAGAATGATCTCATTTTTATTCAGAATACAAGGATAAAATTAGACAAAATACATTTTTATCAGTTTTTGCTCTAATTTTTATTAAGTGGATTAATATGTAAATAAGAACTAGATACCAAGTGATCTTTTTGATGGATGCTAGACTAGGGGTATGGAGCACTTATTTTCAACATGTCCTAAAGAGTGAGTTATTTATGTTAATATCAGTTATTTATGTTAATGTCAGTTTTAAAAATAATTTGAGGTATTAAAACAGAACAGGTAGTTAAGCCTAAATATTGATTTTTTTCTTTAATGGGTATTTCATCAGTGAAATTTTAAGCACTGATAAAGAATAAACCAGAGCAGCTGTTCACTGAATTCTCTTGCTCACAATGAGAGGATTTATTTTATTACCATGTAAGATGCCAACGTGAGTTTCATTTATGAATCTATACTCTAGATGTTCGTGGGAAATTAATCTCGTGTTGAGGTGAAGGATCATTTGCTTTCATTGGAAAGCAAAGTGTTATATTTAATAAAAATTAACTTTTTAAGTAAAGGACATGTGTTGGGACGCTGCTAAGAATGAAATCTAGTTCTTGGGCTTTTCAGTTACCCACGTCTTGCTTGTAGTTACTTTACCACTCATTTTGTGTGTCTCTCTTACTGTTAGGGCTGGGGCTCTGTGTGCTCACACCCGGGTACCTGTGGTGGTAAGGCCCATCACGAACGATGTAATAGACTTCGTTGTACTCATTAAACACTCTCTGTGGCCTTTGGCAGGCTTTTAATCTTTTTTTCTGCTATAGATAATAGTTTTTGTTAAGTGGCATCAACATAGCTCTTAAAATAAACCGGTAATAAGGTCCTAGTTGTGCTTACCTTAAAGTTCAGCAGCACCTTGTTGGTGATAGTGCTTGCTCATTTCCATGGGCCTGAGTCGTCTGGCAAGCACAGACCTGCCTGCGGGGTGCTGAGCACGTTCTTTCGGGCTGAGGCACCTGCAGTGTTAGAGCTTCGCTGTTTCCACTCTATCTGGACCGCGTCCAGCTTGTCCGTCTTTGTTAACTTCTACCCTGACCACTTGGTGGAGGCAGCAGAACCAGAGGTAAAGATGGTAGTGGGTTCTGTTGTTTTGCCTGTTTAGAGCAATAGAAGAATGGAAGGGAGAACAGTGATCAAGCTGTGAAAAACAACGACAATCTTACCCTACACAGAAGCGGAAGTGGGTGTCTACTTGGTCCGCCTCACCCCTCAAAATGAGTGCGCATACTTTCTGCTGGGTTGGGTACTCAGTCCTTTATTACTATTACTGAAAGGTATTTCACCACGTACAATGAATTTACTTATGGACCACATATTTACTGTTCTCATTTTTTAAAGAGAAATCATCTGTATTTATTCAGTTAACACAGAAACCTTCCCCAAATAATTTTGTAAGGAATGAGGTAGATGAAATCTCTCACTGATTAGGTATTTGAATGAAGACATGAGGTGTGTACTGATTTGTAGCTAGCAAAGCTTTAACTTAACTGCTCTACAGTAACATTTAAAACATGGTATCAAAGCATGGAGCCTTTTAAAAGATGAAGACTACTGAGAATAGTTCTTTATATTTTTCTATCTATACTTTATTTCTAATCCTTTATGCCTTGTACAAAACCTTTACTAAATAAATGCACAAACTCCACAACATAAACGAGAAGCTAAATAGATGTCAGAAACACAGAGATTATTATGGGATAAATTAAAGAAAAATTGCCATCGAGTATATGTGAATGTATGTACTTAAAAAGCAACATGAAATTTTGTTAAGATAATATTTATAGGGTTAAAATACATACTTAAAAACAACATGGCATTTTGTTGGCATAAAATAATTTGCATAAGGTAAATGTACATATTTTAAAAATTGCATGGCATTTTATCAGTAGAGTTTGTGCTGATATTGAGTTGCATATATACTTTTAACTAAAGGGGTGTGGGGAAGCTTTTTTAGTAGTTTCTGAATATAACACCATCAGCTCCTAGTTAAGCAAGCTTTAACGGCATGACATTATTCTCACATAATCGATATTTAAAATATCTTCCCCTTTATTATGTATGGTATAATGGATCATGTACAAAATATACAATACTTTTAGGGAACACCTTAGTGTTACATCAACACTATGTCTGAGTAAAAATTTAAAAACATAATAAAATTATATGGCATTAGTGTCCTCATAAAAGAACATAATTCTCTCTTCCTTAAAAGACTGATGGAAATATAATGCTATCAAGCTTCCTACCTATATTTTTTAGCACAATTGAGATAGTGACCAACAAAAATAAATTTAGACCTATTTAAATGCATTTCAAAAACAGAGATATTCCAAATAAATGGTCAAATTTGCCTTTCACAAAGTCTAACAACATTCATCCTGTGTTTGAATTAGAATAGGAATTTTAGAAACTATTTTGTCTTTTAAAAATACATTTACTATGCCATCCTAAAGCAAACGATTAACCCAGTTTAAAGTCACAACTACCAGAATTCAGTATACAATAGCACCATATGTACAGCTGCCAAGTAGCTCCTTCAAACTCAGCACCCCTGCCCACCACAAACACATCACCACAACCCACAGCTAAGCTCCGATCAAGAGTATAAGCTGTCCTAAAAGTTACAGATCAAATACCTTCCAATGCTGTCGCACCCTGGATTTCCAGTTTACAAACTATATTTCCAGCAGAAACTCTTGAGGTATAGGGTAGTTTTCTTCTGTGAGCTGTGAGCTCTTCCCGCTGGTCTTCTTAGGAAGAGGTTCTGGGATGATTTTGTTTTTAAAAATCTTGTTGATAATTTGAGTTGGTGCTTGTCAGCCCAACACTACCCTTTCCCAGGGTGGACATGGCTGCAGGCTGAGGGCTGCAGGCCACGCATCTCTCTCTCCTCATGTACCTTTATACAAACATGGCATTGTGACTCTGAGGAGAGGAGAGGAAAGCTGAGCCATCAGATATTCCACAAATTGCAGGCTGTGCCTATGTCCTGCAGAGCCAGAGAGGGGGATTATTGCTGCAGAAAAGAAATCTGGCCACACTGTAGAAATAATCACTGCAGGTGCGCTTCCCCTTGCCTCTCTGTTCTCTCTCTCTCTGTCTCTTCTCCCTTTTTCTTGCTCTCTGTAGAAGGCCCCAGCTGACTCAGGCTGCATCCATCCATACATAAATCATTCCCCTTATTCTATTGGTTACATGGTACATGGCAAGTATTGATTTTTTCCGTTGCCTCATTGCTGGAGAACACTTGGTTTTTGTGAGACAGAAAAAGAAAAAAAAACAAACAAACAAACAAAAAAATCCTCACCAGAATTTTGTCTAGAAAAAAAAATAAGCAGACAAATTTGTACTATGCTAATGCTAAGTGTGTTCTAAAATGGGCTTATTTTGGGCCATCTTTACTATTTATATATTTTCAATATAGAAAATACTTTTTTCAATTTGAAATGCTCTAGGGTCAGGAAGTAGGAAGCATGTACAGAAAGGGAGATGCTTTCTGACTGTGCAGGGGAGGAGATATCTAACTGATCACTACCAACTCCAGTAAAGAGAAAGTTAAGCTAAGATGCACCTCACCCGGAAACAGTACTATGCTGATGAAAATCAAGCCTTTATGGCCAAATGACTGGACAGGATAGTAAAATGATGTGAACGGGATAGGAGATATTTACAGTTTTATTTTGTGCGGTGACAAAATGTGCAATTGTGCCTGATATAAAGTATAAATATAGAACATTGTCAAAATATTGTGTCTCCTAATACTCAGAGACAGAAACTAGCAAAAAAAGTGAGTAAGTCTTAGGTTAGGATTCTGACGTTTGCGTATCAGAGATAGAGTCTTCTTCAGAACATAAATTAAAGCATGCAGGAGTCCTAATATGCTTTTTTCCACAAAGAGTAATTTGTTTAAGAGTGATATCGGCCCTTGGGCCTTATTCAAAGGGGTTTTATTTTTAAAATATCAAGATGATTTCTTTATGAAATAATGCTGTCCAAAGCCTCTTGCCAACATACAGGGTCATCATTACATGGAGATTCTAGTGTGAATGTAAGGTGTGAAAATGCTGTGAAGATCCTTTTTAATTTTATGAGCTTCTGTTATCACTTATTATTAATTCAACAAGGGAAGTTGAGGAACAGAACTGATTTTGAATGTTATATAGGTTATGGCATATAGGTATTTTCTCTGGGGTTCTATTTAAAACCACCAACTAATTTACCATGCAAGAATAAATTGTAAACAAGAAGTACAGTGTTTTTTTTTTTTTTAACCTAAAGTAGATTAAAGAAAGTTTAAAAGGAAGACTATAAAGTATGCCTTCAGAAATTCCTTTTTAGACAAAATATAGAAAAAAAACAAGAAAGAAAAGAGTTATTGTAATCCCGCATGGCCAATGTATCTAAAAGTGAACCTTGGTTTAGTATAATTGTTTTATGTGTTTTATATATATTTTTGGCCTATTGGTCTGGCTATTAATCTGTTTATGATAATTAAATGAATCAAGACTTATTAAGTAAATAAATAAATAAGAGCCTGGGCCAAAAAGTAAATAAATAAAAAGAAAAGAAAAAAAATTAAATAGGGGAGAAGGGGAAAATAGACTTGAGATGTGTTATGTACATGTGTCAATTCTTCATAGTTAATGTAATCATTATGTATGGCAAGCATGAACTAATAAAAATTTTTTTTGAACTAAAAAAAATTAAAAGAAATTCTTTTTATCCAAAACATTTGCTCTGTACATAAGAGAGTCCAGTCTAAATTATACTGCCACAAACTTCAAAGATGAGACCAGGGTTGCCCTTCACTTGTCTTAAAAAAGCGTGGCATGGATTCTTTTGTTTTTTCTTTCGGTCTGCCAGGTTTCCTTGTGGCCCTTGGTCCCTAGTCCGTGTCTCCGGAATGTTCTGCTCAGCACAGCAGCTGTGTGTGGCAGGAGCTGCAGGGCGCAGGCCGCGCAGGGGTGGGGTGTGGGGGTGGCCGGCCCTTTCCTGTGTTGTGCCTTCTCATGCACAGCAGCTTCCTCATCTCCCTTCATTACACTTTCCTCAGAGCACTGTGTATTCTCCAGTCTGTTATACAGAGTCTGAGCATCATCCCCTAAAAGTGCTGGTTTATCTAAATCGTTGTTTTAAGGAGCGCTCCATGAATTAACATGTAGAAGAAGGACTTTGGAGGCCTATCTAGAATTCTGTCCAGGTTGATGTTTTGCTTAGTTTGTTGTAGTTTTGGGCCCCAGCCTGCTTGCTTATTTTCTGAATGATCTTATATCCACGCAGTACTGGGGGTGGGAGGATTGGGCAAAAGCATTCATAGAGAACTTCGAGCATTCTAGATTTAGAAAGGGAAACAGACCAGAAAACAAAAACTACCGAAAGAAATATTTTGAAGCTGACCCCTTTCTTTCCTCCGCTTTGTTTCCTAATTCAGCAACTTCAGCAAATGTTCCCTGACTGCTTAGTCTGCACCAGTAGCGTGCTGGGGTGAGGGCAAGCTGTGCAGCTAAATGTCTCGTGCTCTGTCCAACCCCAGCGAGCCCTCCGAGCAGTCGCGTGGGTGTGGAGGACGCTGGACTGCCCAGAGAGAGGTGTGCTCCCTTCTGGGTGTGAGTCTCAGCCGTGCTGCCCCTTCACTGCTCTCCGTGGGCTCAGCTCCCTACGTATGTATAATACACTAAGTAGTGACTACCAGAAGCAGCCTTTAATGTTTTATCTTCATTACCTCAAATAAAAGTTTAAGTGACTAGCACGGAGCCTTGTCCACAGACTATTGCATAGACTAGAACAATTATTGTGCACATAGATGGTTATACGTATTCTTTCATGTATTGCTCAGAACTTTGTTTTTAAAGAACTTTATTTTTATGCCCATTTTTTTTGAATTATAAGGCCATTTTATTTATTATTATTATTTTTTTAAATTTTATTTTAAAGACAAAAGAATGGAGACATATGAACCAGAAAAGCCATAAACAATACAGAAAATACAAAGTTATACAGAATATAGTAGGGAATTAGAACTGGATGTTGTATTACATAGTTATCTTCACATTAGTTAACACAAAAACATTAAAGGAAATACCAAATTATAGAGAAGATAG
>PVLD010023543.1:0-27176 GCA_004027595.1 Dinomys branickii | reverse complement strand
ATTACACTGCTGGTGGGAATGCAGACTGGTGCAACCACTGTGGAGAGCCGTTTGGAGATTTCTCCGCAAACTAGGTCTAGAGGTTCCATTTAAACCAGCTATTCCTCTTCTGGGTATTTTCCCAGAAGATCTGAAAACATCATATCACTCTGATATATGTGCACCCATGTTTATAGCAGCACAATTTGTAGTAGCTAAAATGTGGAAGCAACCCAAGTGCCCATCCACAGAAGACTGGATTAAAAAATTGTGGCATTTTTATATAATGGAATATTATTCAGCTATAAAGAAAGACAGTTTTGGGAACTTTGTAGGCAAGTCGACAAAACTGGAGTCCATACTCATAAGTGAAATAAATCAGTGATACATGTGCAGGCAACGTATTATATCACTGGTGTAAGAACCCGAGGGTGGGAATATAAACTAAGCGTCATGAAGGAAATCTGTTCAAAACAAAGAACAGATGGGACGAAGGAAAGGAGAAAAGAAAAAGACAAAAATGTATGTATGTATATATGAATATACATATATGCAGGAGGGCTAACATGGTTCTACTATTGTATTATATCACTTAATGCTAAGCAATAATCGATGACAGGATATTAGATTAATCGTGTATATCTGTATGTGTTATCCTGAACACACACTTCGAAGATATCAATATGTAAAGCAGCAACAAGTGGTGTTTTTTGTTGTTGTTGATGTTGTTGTTGTTGTTGTTGTATGCCTGTTTTGTTTCTTGTCTTTGGACTTTTGGTTTTTGTGTTTTTTCTGTTGTTGAGAGGATTAACTGTCTGACTAAATTTGCATGTCTGTATATGGGTTCATACATTTACAATTCGTAAATATCAATTGATAAAACAATAACCACTGTTGAGACCATATCACCTTGTCTATAGATTAGTTGTGATTGTACTATTTTTTATGATAATTGGTGTCTGTTTGTCAATATGTTTTTGTACTTTTATGCTTCTAAAATAAAAAAAAAATCTGGAAATAAATGAATGTTTCATCCATCACTATTAGTAAGTCTGTTGATTAATCAGGAAAGGATATTTTTTGTCCAAACATAGTGCTCTCTCCTTCCAGCAAGCATTGGAAACATTGGAATTTATTTCCTGTTAAAGGCAAGGTGGAAAGGGCTGTAGATTCTGCATAAGGAAATGGGGGAGGGGCCTGTGTGGAATTCGAAAGTAAAGGGGTGAGTGTGATGCTGTTTTGAAAGTATATGTGAGAGGAGGTGGCACATGGGCCAAAAGTCAAAGCCTGAGGAAGAGCAGAGTAGGGAACCAGGGTTTAGGAAGAGCTGCTGGAACTGTGCTGCCTGTGTGCAGGGTGCCAAACACTCTTCCTTCCACAGTCAGTGCTGAACCCAGAGATGCCACTCTCAAAAGCACACACCTTCCACTCCTGGTGGCCTTTCTCCGGAGCCCAGGGCCACCTCATAGACACAATCTGATAATAACAAGACCCTGTACACATCTGTCACTGATGGGTTCTAATCTATCAGAGGATGGTGGAACAAGAGAACAACGGGCTCCTCCAGCCTAAAAGAAAGGAAGTCACCCACAAGACTCTGCTGCCAGTGGGACAGAACTCAAGGCCCTCTCTCCTGTCACATCATTACCCAAAGAATTTGCTGTGTGAACTTCCCAGGTTTCGAGAGTGAGGACACAGCACTGTGCTAATAAACCTGTTCACTATTTTTGTTGAGGGCTGCAAGACTTGGGAGAAAAAAGTCTAAATCTACATCTCAACAATACTGCACAAGGTTCCAAACCAAAACAAGAAAGTTGCAGAGTGGGCAGAGACCAAGGCCAGGTTATTGAATAACGAGTTTAAATCAAGGAGCAGAATCTGTAACAAAATGCAAGCACCACTGCAGATTCTTCGAATCTTGTTTTCTGAGTAACACTCTGCATTCAGATTGAAATGGTTCATGCTCCACATTCGCAAGAGTGAGTGTGGCAGTAAAGTCCCCGGCCCTCCCGGTGAATAGACCAACTGCAAAGGATGGACGAATAAAGACAGGTCTTCACATGGGCTCGAGGATTAAAAGTGAACACGTTTCAATTAACTGACCACAGTGAAATCTCTAAACATATAAAACTGCAATCTTTTAACATTTTGTGTATGTCCTAAATGATTCAAAATCCACACATAAACGGTAACAATTTAAAACACACCATATTCATAACTTTGTAAGCATCTCCTTATAATACTTATTAATGAAATTGAATACTTTTACACTGACTCTCTCTCTAGTTTGTTCCCTAGGTGATCTCTAAATTAAAAGAATCCATGTGAGTACCTTCAAAATTATTCTGCAATAACTTATAGCAAGACTCTGACAGTAAATAAGAAAATCTACATAATAGTAGAAGCATACATGGTTCTTTCACTGTTATCTTAGCTGGGGATCTCCTGCTGATTAATCATTTTCTCAACTTTGTTTATCACTATGATAATAGCAATATAAATGCAGCTGGGGATAAGAGGAAATTAACTTTAAAGACATTGTCTAAGTTTAAAATCCAAAAGTCCTACAAAAATATAATGAATGCAGAAAATGTTTATGATAGGCAGCCTCAGGGATGACCCCAGTGGTCTCCATCTGCCCATGTTCATGGCCTTTCCAATCTATCCTCTAAACACAGGCTGGATTATTGTCACTTGTTACTGCTCTTATTAGGTTGCAAACAGACTATGACTCCCAACTCGTTCTCCCTTTCCTCTCTCTCTCTCCTTCTCTCTCTCTCTCTCTCTCTCTCTCTCTCTCTCTCTCTCTCTCTCTCTCTCTCTCTCTCTCTCTTCACTTCTTCTTTCATGCAGTAAGCAGCCCCCATGGAAAGCAATGAAATGAATGAAACCACCACCCAACAATGAACAAAAGCTGAGCCTCTCAATCCAAGTAACCACAAGAAAGGAACTCAGCTTTGCCAACAACTGTCAAGTGCGGAGGCAGATCCTCGCGTGGATGAGCATTGAAATAAACTTCTAACATCCTCCAGCATGGAAGATAACAGTATGTAACAGCAACCACTGCGGATTTCTATCATTTTGTCTTGAGGCCATGTAACATTTTTGCTGCTTTTGTGTTGTTTTGATTTTGTGTTTCAATTACACTCGTGCTGAAGATTTTTATGCAAAGAAGCTCAATTGTGCTCAGATCCCCAATGACAGGAATGATAGAATAATACTGATGTACTGATTAAAGCAACTAATGTTAGAATATGACTATTCAGTAATAGAAACCTGTTGTACAATGAGAACAGGTCATTAATATTTTAATGATGCATACCCTCTACTCTGTCTCTTAAATTGTTGGAAATGGTACAATAAGTTGTGTTTTTGGTAGAGGAATTATTAGACATGCAAACTTTCCTATGGGTATACATGGCAGGAATCTTCTAAAAAGTGCCTTGGTGTTGATAACTTATGAGTATTTTATTAAGATTCTCTTCAGTCTCATGCAGAATCCTCCTCAGACATGCATATTAAGAACACCCACTTAGGTAGGAGATAAAACCAAGTACTTTTCATACATGTAAGGATTTCAGTTTACTTATGCTGCTCCTGTCTGCATTTTTCCTCACTTCCTACACACACACACACACACACACACACACACACACATAAACACACTCAGGCAAGTACACAGACCCTCGTAGTCACACCTGGAGAGTTGTGCACCAGAGGATTCTGTTACACAGCAGAACCCTACATGGGGGTATTCAACAGAATGTATCTCCTAGATGTTAAATGTATATCCATAAAAATTAATTCACTTTTAAATTTTAAATACTTAATGTACACTAGCAAATCAAGTAAACTTATGAATTTTAAATTAGTTTAATAAAAATTGAAAAAGTAAACTGTTGCTCCAAACCAAGATCAATTTTATTTGGAAATGGCATACAATCAGGTTTGGGGAAGGGAAGGGAAGGGAAGGGAAGGGAAGGGAAGGGAAGGGAAGGGAAGGGAAGGGAAGGGAAGGGAAGAGATGCTCTCCTGAACAAATAGTGTGGCATGTTCTATTCCATCCAGCAAGCTCTCATGGCAGCGCAGCTATGGTTAACTAACAGAGATAGAGGAATGCAAAGCATTGTCCTACCATGAACTAGCTGATAGGTCTGGCACAGACAGGGACTAACTTAGCAGCCACAACGGGGACCAGCAGCTGCTTAACAAAGAATTTTCCCTTCCTTCTGTGCTCAGAGTTGGATGCACTTCCCAGCCTTCCTGCAGAAGCTGCACTCTGTCTCCTCAGTGGGTCTGAACATTAGGCGAGTTCCCAACAGTACGCTCAGCAGTGTGCAAGAGCCATCTTCATGGCTGGGGAACAGGAGGAATCCACCTGCAGGAGGCATGATGCCTTACAAACTGTGAAAGTGTAAAAGCATCACACAAATTGAATTGTTCAAGGACCCTCACCCTCGAAACATAGACAGAAGGAAGCTGTATTCTTTGTGATGACCAAGAGAAAACTTAGGAAAGACAGTCACCAGGTATAACTCACCCACCCATTCAGTGTTGCTGGGGTCACTCCCTCCTCAGCAGGGTTCTGCTCACCAGGAAGCATGACCAACTCAACTCAGGAGTTAGGCAAAGAAAGGCCAGCCCAAGCCCAGAGAGAACCCAGAGCTGCCAAAACTCTCCATGGAGCCCAAAGTCACTGAGATAAGCCCCTTCCTTCTCCTCTAATCAGAAAACTTTCTCTAGATGTGTGGAAGGGAAGATGAGGCCAAGCACAGCCCCATTCCCTACGTTCTGAAAGGAGATGAGAGCTTCAAAAGATATGAGAGAATCAAGGGACATGCATACCTGGGAGAGAGCGAGGGGGAGGTAAGGGGAAAACTGGCTCTTTTCTTAGAGATGAGGTCTATTTAAGAGAAATTTTCAGTCTGAGGGTGTATATTAGGTAAACTTGACCTCTTGAAGCATTGTGGCTACGATTTAAATATGCCTCCTCCCATTCTATAGTTTTACTACAGGTTATTGGGGTGTGACGATAACACCCCCATTTGTTTCCCTCCCACTGGAGGAAGGAGCTGGCTTCCCATCACTGCTGCTGCACAGTGTGAAAAGCCTGGAGGTGGTTTCAGCCACTTTGCCTGCTGATGGGAAAGCACCTCCTCTGGGCCTACGAGCAATCAACTACATGAGCCCGAATCTGAAGTCAGACTGTAATAAGCCCAACTGGGCTTTAAGTTTTAATGCCATGCAGTCACCTGGCTAGAGTAGGGAAAGTCCTGTCCCCAGGTCACTTGAACCACACTGCACTGGAGATTCTTAAGCCTTTGTATGTAAGGAATTTGGAAGAACTGCAAACAGGATATGAAGTTTTCTCAATTTCAGAGAAGGGAAACCTTTACAACCATGGATCAGAGAGTTCCCAGGGTGAATGACACGAACCCTTACCCAGGTCATTTCTCCAGTGCTGGAAGGTGAGGATGTCGGTGTATTAGGAAGGGAAAACCAATGAAGATAGGCAAGTAGCCTAATACTGGAATTTAGGGCAGTCTGCCTGGAAGAACTGTCAGTCATCTAAGACTTCAAGATGATGAAATTCAGCCTAAGGAAAGAGAAAAGCCACGGGTGTACATAAGCCAAGCTCCTGTCCACAGAAGTGCCACGGGCACAGGGACCAGGAGCTCAATGCTGTTGCTGAGTGGTGAATGGGGAAGAGCCCCTCACTGGTGCCACCCATATTCATCATTGCAGTCTCCTATATGTGCATCCTGGTCACAGCATTCCACATGACCTTAGCCAATGGCCAGGGCAATGCCTGGACCACTGGCTCCTTGCAAGTCCTGGTAGTGAGCATTTCCTACAGGGTGGCCTTCTACACCAACGTGCTGCCCTACTCCTACTACTGCATGACCTTAGCTGATGACCAGAGCAAAGACTGGACCACTTGCTCCTTGCACATGGTGGTGCTACTTCCATGGGGCTGCCATGTACACTTACGTGCTGCCACACTCCTACCACAGCCTGAGAAGGACAAGGCCGTCTCCGCCTTCTACAACAACTTTATGCCACTGCTCAACCCACTCATCTACAGCCTGAGGAACACAAATGTGGCCGCAGCTCTGAGGAGGGTTCTGGGGAGATGCGCCCACCACTGGATAGTCAGGGCTGAGAACACACTCAGGAGGAGGTGGGGGAAACAGCAGCCGGGCCAGAGATGGGGCCATTGACTGGATCCTCCCAGAATATGCGTTCTTGGGGGTGAAAATGCTCAGTGTCACATTAACAATGAGTTATCAGCTGGCAAAATTCCCTGTGAAAGCATCCTTTAAGGACTGTCCTTGAAGGTGTCACTCAGTCCTACTCACCTTGCTTGCCCGGATTCACTAACGTTTTCCACACAGTGCTGTCAGCTGAGTAGCCCTGCAAACCATCCTGGGCAGGCCGAGCACAGACACAATTACTTTTAACATACAGTCATGTGTCCCTTGTGTCTGTATTGTGGGCCACCTGCGGGACAGTGCTGAGAACTGAACCCAGGGCCTACTTCTGCACGCTAAGCCCATGCTGTACTACTGAGTTACACCCGCAGTCCTTTCTGATGAACCTTACAAATGAAAACAAATCCACTGCACATCCACGAACCTGATGGTTTAATTTCAGATATTCTGTTGGGAACTAGGGATGATAAATTGATATAGCATGTCCTAGGCTCTCCTCATCCTGCCTGCCATGTAGGCCAGCTCTGGAGTGCAGAAATCACTTTCCTCTCTTCCTCAGAGAGAAAAGCACCCAGGTATGGGAGTGGATCTTGGCTTCTTTCCTTTATGATATTAAACTTGCCCATTCTCCAAAAGCTCCAGGAAAAGAGCTGTTCCACAAAAAGCACCCTACTCCTTTCCCTGCACTGGATATTAAATAGTGGCTGGCTTGCAGTGTCTTTGCATCATCCTATCCTGAGGCACTAACCTCCCACCCCTCATCATTCATTAATACATTTGTCTGTTTCTTAGTTCATGCTTTCACCATACCCTTCGGACAGGCAGCTGGAGATCTTGGCCAGGTCCCTGTTAATATTCAATAAATAAAATATTCTTAAATGTTCTTAATGTAAATGTTTTATGTAGGAAGCCTTTGTGAAGAATGATAGGATGTGAACATGATAGGTTGTTAAGATGATTGTATTTTGGGCTCTATATTCAGAATCACATTGTATAAATGTCTTTACTTTCTTTCCTGTGAAATTACATTGTGGATTCTTACCATACATTTATTTAGCACAGTCTAATACAAGCCTGGAAATTAATAAGTAATTATAGGTTGATTGATTCATTGAAAATTTACCATTAAACATTGCTACAAACCTACAAATTTCCATTTATGCTTTAATAGAGTGATACTAGATGAAGGTAGAATGAATAATCCAAGACTTTTCATTAGATAACTTAGCTCCCTTGGGTTAAATTGCTCAGTATCCTTATTCCCAACCTCTCCATTGGTATACAGTGATCCCTATCCTGTCATGGAAGTTACATTCCAGAGGCCCCAGCGACAAGTGAAAATCTGTGAAATACTTACGTTTATTTTATTGTTGATATATATTTTAAGGATTTGTAAACCGTTCCCACACTCCTATAAACCTTTCCCACTCTCTTATTAGCCTTTCCAACACTCTTATACACACTTCACATGCTCTTAAACACTTTCTATACTTTTTTATTTTTGAGACAGGGTCGCACTATGCAGTTCAGGCTGCCCTTGAGCTCACTTTGTAGCCCAGGCTGGTCTTGAACTTGCAATGATCCTCCTACATCAGCGGGCCGTGACCTGGGATTACAGACATGCACCACCATGCCCTGCCTTTCTACACTCCAGTTTTCTCTCCTGTGCAAAAGATAGTGGCCTGCCTCATTTCCTTTGTGTAGAGTCAGTATTCATAGACTGATGAAATACATATTGTATGTCATTTTGATTTAATATTTCTTTCACATGTTTGAATTAACATTTTTATATTGTTTTAAACATTTGGGCAAAAAATCAAAATCAAATGTATTATATAAATAACTATATGCTGCAAATTCCCACAATATAGCGAAACTCCACAATACAGAATGAGATGTATTATTTTTAAAAAGCCACGATACAGTAAAGCTGCAATAAGTGAACTACAATATAGCGAAGAATGACTGTGCTCGAAGACAAATATTTCTCCTAAGAAACGGGTAAAAATGGTGTTTCCACAGGTGGACAAAGTGGATAGAATTTTAACTACACAAAGCCTACAGTCAGCCTTCCATCATCTCCTTACTTAACATCCACCCCCTCATGTCTATAAATAAGGTCCTAAAAGAGGAAAACTTAACAAAAACTGTACTGACTCCCCTAGTGTCTGTTTCCTCTAAAACAGAACACTTAGTTAAAGCTGGACAAGCTTTTCAGAAGTTACAGAAAAAACACCAAGGAAATGTTATTCCATTTTATGCTTTTGAGCACTGATGTAGAGATAGAGGAAAGTGATTTTCCTCTCCCGGTGCCAGTACAGGGAAAGAATACTCCCTTCAATCTGCAAACCATTAGGAGGTTTTGCATCAGGTTTCTAATAAATTTATCTTTGTATTGAAATAAAAGAGATTACAGAATGACCTGGAGGGGTGGATGTCTCCACGTGCAGAAACGGAACTGCATCATTTGTGAAATACTTTCTGGGGTACTTCAGGAGCTCCAGACCCTTTTAATTCCCAGTACCTCTGCACTAACATTTTCTCCCTTCACCCAATCCTGCTTTAACCAATGCCCCTCTTTCGTTCCTTCCCTCTACAAAATCGCTGCATCCCTCATGGCACAGTTCTCCCCCCCGGGACTCATGTGTCTCCTTCCCCTTTCCCACAAGGTCTTGCTTGGACCTGGGATGCTACACAGTACATTAATTCCTAGTAAGGCTCTCATTCATTTTTTTTGTATTTTAAAGACAAAAGAATGGAGACATATAAACCAGAATAATACAAAAGCAATAAAGGAAATACAAAATTATAGAGAAGATAGTAGGGAATTAGCTCTGGATGCCGTATTACATAATATTATCTTCACATTTGTTACTCAGTTATACAGATGATGGCTCTTTTGATTAATCAATTTTCTCCGCACTCTAAGACGTTGGGGTTAGAGGTGGTATTTCCACAAGTGGACAAAGTGGATAGAATTTTAACTACACAACGCCTACAATGAGCTTTCCATCATCTCCTTACTTAACATCCAATCTTTAATTTTATTATAGTTCATCCTATATATTGCACCTGCTCACATACTCCTCTCCATTGTTTTCCCACCCAATTTTTCATCTTCTCGCTGATAATAACTGTACTTTTTTGCTTATTGACTCTCTCAGGCTCTCACATTGGGAAAACACATCGCTGCATCAAGTTATGCTGTGACACACTTGGGTGCATACAAATTCCTATGGCAGGAGGTGGAAAAGCACCCATGCTCAAAGACAGTAGATAGGCAGTGAACAAGATTCACTATGGTCAAGTCCCCGTAGGGCTTACATTCTTGTATGTCCAAGATTCACTTTTGCACATTTAATAAGAATGTGTCACCTGGATTGATAGATACATCAGAAGTACGTGAGAAACAGCAAGTTAGAGAAGTGCATTTGGACAGATCTCCAGAGATGTCACAGGTGCCAGTGGCCGCAGCATGGTGCAAGGTTCTTCTGCACAGTTGTTCAGAATCTGTTCAGCCAACAGTGTGACTACCTGGATGTTCTCATTTTATACTGATTTACCAGTCTCCCCACTTCTGATGTGTGAGTTCTTATAATGAATGCTCTAATATATATCTATTGACAATTGACTGACTGATTGAGAAGTGTCTTGCTAAGTTATTCTTGCTGGTTTTCAACTGCTGGGCTAAATCCACCCTCCTTTCTCAACTTGATGAGTAACTCAGAACTACCTGCAAGTGCCAATGTGCACAGCTTATACATTCTTAAGAGTTTGTCTTTATTTTTTTGTATTTCATCCTATATTGCAGCTGCTCACATACTCCTCATAGATTATTGGTCCTTATTGAAAAGAGAGTGACCATGGCTTTTCCCCAGTCACCATATCAGCTTTACATAGGAGGTAATATGTGGTCACCGCATATTCCTCTTTGTTAATATATTAATATGGTAATAAAATTGTAAATTATAGTACTTTAATTATACTTTCTGTGTGGCATGAACTGTTCCAGAAGTGAAGGAAAATTACAGATAAAATGTAATCAAAAATATTATCAACTACAATATTCGAGATGGATCCTGATCCTTACAAAGTCCTCTGAGGTGTTTAGATGAAGACCGAGCTCCCCACCCCCGGCAGGGGGTGTGGAGAAGCCACATTCAGAGTGAATTATTGCATCACTCAGGGTGATGCTTCCTGCATCTCCAACCCATGGGCTGCCATTTGGCTGCCAAACCTGGATGTTAATTGATAGGCAGCTCCCAGAGGAGAGAAGCATGCATCACAAGATATAGCTCCCAGTTTATGACACTACTCATCATGACTGGAAGCAAAGCACCCCAGGTGTAGCACCCAGATAAAATCTTCACTTATTCTCTGATGCTCACCAGTTGAGCTGGACTTGCAAGGACCAGGTGGCTCATCTTGGAGGATCATGAGACCCCTGGGCTCTTTCTACAGGTAATGGCTATGGATCTGAAATTATCCAAACTTGTTCTTCCACACCTTAAGTAGATATTTATCACTATAATGTAAAGTCTGATCATGAAAATCATAAAGTCTCCCTGCTAAATACTTTCTTAATATCGACGCAGATTTCAGACAAGAAGACTAATCCAAGAAGCTGAAAATACTTACTGATGATTAAGTGCGCAGGGAACGCAGATTTCTGCTGCCCACAAAGGGAAGCATATCCCAAAGTTCTACTGAGAGGTTGAAAACTGGAGAAATACAAAGTCTCTGAAATGGTTCATCCTGACTCTAAAAAGTTGCTAAATACAAGAGTCAGGGTAATTGGCACAATACATAATATCAGGACATTGACAGATTATTTACCTAAAACCAAGCACAGCTACAGATAAAAATATTAAGCCAAATGAGATGCATTTTTACTGTTTCTTTATTTGAGCTACCATTGAGGTAGAATTTCCTCAATCTAAATGATCATCATGACCATTACCAAAACTCCTTTCGTGTACTTCATGCAAAAGTGCAGAGACCCCAGTGTAGCACTGATGGTTGCCATGCAGACCAGCTGTTTCTGTAACTAGCTAGGACACTCAGGTGAGAAGTAGATGTTTATAGCATCAGCTCAGGTTGCTCCACAACACTTTTTGTTTCTTTGATCATTTCTAAAACTGACTTTATTTTATTTACTCTTAATCAGCACATAAGCAAAAAGAGATCTTCACTTTGCATGGCGATGCATGTGAAACACCTGGATATTTTCTTGACATTGAACATGTTGTCAGTAATCACTAGGTAATAAAGAAAGAAAGCCATTTCCTCTTACAAGGCTTAGCATTATAATCAATAAATTCTACATTTTAAAACCTTCTTTTAATTTTCCTTGGCATTGCAGTTTGGGAGAATTTCAGTGGAAATAGAAGGGCAATGAAATTAGGTGAGTTTCACAATATCACACAGAACTGGATGTTAACAAGAAAGTTGGAAGCAAAAGTATTTCTCTCCTCAATAAAAATTGACACGAGAACAAAGTTTAGAATGGTCTGTGCCAGGGGCATCATCAAGTGTCCCTGCCCTGAATTTCCAAAGGACTTCACTGAAATGACCCATGGGGTTGATGAAGTGGACTACACATTCGGAAAGGCAAAAGGCAGAATACTTGTTCCGGTGCAGGTAAAATCATGTCCTTTAGAACTCTGCTTCCAACAAGTGGATGAGTCAAAATTTAATAGAGAAAGAGCACTTCTAAATCCTGAGTAAACTTTGGGAAACATTTTAACAGGGAGAAAAGATAATACACGCTCTGATATGTGAGATCCCAAAAAATAATTCTCTCTAATGTGGAAGATTGTGAAAAGTTTAAGATTGAGTATTTTTAATAATAAAATGCTTTAAGTGCAGGCATTAAATGGCCTCAATATGTAGACAAATTAATTTTAAGAAAACACATATGCTTATATGTTTGAAATGTATATATGTACACACACAATGAGACTGTGAATGTGCCAGCTTTCTCTCTTAAAAATGCAGTGAAACTGCCAAACCACAAAAATGGATATAGATGTCCCTTATATCCAGGCCAGTGGTAATTCTATTTTTTGCTAAATTTTAATTTAGGTAAAATCAGTTAGCAAACACTTCTGCTACCCCTGCTGTCTTACTGTTGGAAACAGCATCAAGATGAACTTTAATGAGTAAGTTAACCATTCATATGATCATCTCCATCATAACATTTTCAAGGAATAGAAAGTAACACCCACCATTTTTCAGACTCTTAACATTGACTGGGTGGTTCCACAAAAATCAAAGTCATTCCCTTTATAAGTAGCCATTTATGTGAGTCCCTCTGCATCCCTCATGTTCACACCACCCAGTGCTCTGCTACAGGTTCATATTGATTGAATTTAGCTTAAATCATATTTCCACACACAGCCTCCCCCTACACACTCTTTGGCCTTTGCAACAGCAGGACTAGAAGTGACCAGTGCTTTCCAGCATCTGTCTCAGAAATGAGCCATAGTACTTGTACTGAGGGAAGAATCAGCTCTGGTACCACCCACTAGCAGTGCCGTCCAATGCCCAGAAGTAGTCACATCAACTGCTTGGCATTGTGTTGTGTTCCACTACTCACATGGCTGATGGCAGAGAGGAATGCCCCAAGTGTGCAGGGAATGATAGCTGGGAAGAGGAGAGAATGGCAGTTTTTATGTGACTCTAAGCAGAAGGAAACCATCTGCTTTGCAAAGGACTTTTCATCTCAAAACCTATAACTCTAGAGAATCTGATCCGGCCTTAGCAGTGAATCTTCACACTAAAAAGCTCTGGTCCCATGTAACTGCTGCCCTTCTGGGTCCATGGCAGGGAGCCTTGACTCACTGTAACTCACAAACCACCCCTAGAGCAGCTTCTATTGAAGTGAGTGAAAGCTTGACTACAACAAGTTAAATATTACTGTGAGAATATTGGAATCAGATAACAGAGTCATCACTTTCTTTTCAATTTCAAAACGCTATCCAAAAAATTCTTCCCTTCCCCACTTGGCAGTCTTTTGTACTCGGAAATCTAATAATGAAAGCCAGTCCTATAAATGAAATTATGCTATCTCATACCTTTCACTCAGTGAATCCTTGACCACATTTCTCTGGTAACATCACAACTTATTCCACAAGAACTTAAATTAGGTTCATACTTTCATGCAAGGTTTTGAAACATCTTTGTTGCTTTTCTTTCTTTCTGTTCTGAGTAGTGGTCACGTTCACAGGGATCATTTGTTCTGACAGGACTCTGCCACCTCCTCCTGCCACACACTGCAGAGATTCACCAGCAACAACCCAATGTTCCAAAGAGCAGGAGTCACTGTGGTGCTGCTTGCCTAGTGCAGTGTTGCTGGGTGCACTGTAGAATGCGGTGTGTGTGTGTGTGTGTGTGTGTGTGTGTGTGTGTGTGTGTGTGTGTAGAGCAGGATGTTATTATGTCTGATTGGAGATAAGAAATACCTCTTCGGAGTGAATATCCAACCATGAGATTTGTGAGCCTGGAATTTGGGGACCTTCTTCAAGGTGAATTGAGTGTGGAATTCTTTTTTCCTGGACATCATTATAATGCTGGGCATGCACAAGCAAGCATGTGATGACTGGAGGTAGCTGAGGAATAAAAGAGAAAACTTATTCCCTAGAGAAAAAGAAAACTGGATTTTATTTTGCTCACAACTTCTGGTCAGAAATGCAAATGCTTCCTGAGTGTGACTGGGGCTTTCTACCTAGAATTAATTTCACTTCTCTTAGCTGTTTTGAACTTTCCTGATGTTTAAACGGGTGTCTGGGGAGCTGTTCATCCTTAAGCTTGACCCAGCTCTCCCTCTTGACTCAGCTGAGCTCCAGCTCTTCCACCCTTGATAGGATGGTGATAATTACAGTAACTGACCATGCTGGTCATTCAGAAGCAACTCTGCCCAAATACGTGTGCATATACAATAATGTCTCTCAGGGTCTAGTAGCAACTTTATTTGCTTAAAAACTGAGAAAATTATTTGTCATTATGTGATGCCCACATCTATTCTATCAAGTGACCATAAATCCAATTTATTACATCATTGTTTGGGAGGTGAGAATTCTGAAACTGCTCTCCTTGGCTTGAAGCATGGTGTCGGGAGGACTGCATTCCTTCTAGGAGGCTTTGGGAGAGATTCCATCCTTCAACATTTTCTAGTTTCTAAGAGTCCACTCCCATTGTCTTCAAATCCAGAGCAGTTGTACAGTTGTATCCCTGTGACCTGTCCTCCCATTATCACATCCTCTCAGACTCCTCTGCCTGCATTCCCCACTATAGGCTCTTCCACTGCAGAGTCCAGTGATTGAATCCAGAGCAATGTCCTCATTTCAGAATCTTTAAGGAAAATATGTTTGCAAGGTCTTTTTGCCATATATGGAAGGAGGTGATAGACTCAATTCTGGAGACTATGGAATAGCTATCGTGGAATGGGGTATGCTGCCCGCAATCGATTTTAGGCAACATTTGCTGAATCTAATGCAGTTTTAATAAATTAATGAAGAGCAAAATTAATAATAAACCCTAGGAATACTTTAAGACATACTTTTTTGGTATTCAAAAGCCAAAACATGCTGCTAACACTGATCCTGCATAACAATTACCTGTTCTTTTACTCTGTTTAACATAAGACGACTTCAATGCATAGCATTCACATCCACTGTATGATCTCTGATTTGTAAAATCACAGCGACTACAATTATCCTTTCCATGACAAGTGCATCGGGACTGACTGAAGAGCTGCCACAGCGAGTGCAGATTCGGAGGAGCAACTAAGAAGAGGTGAGTCCCTCCATCTTCGTTCATATGTCCTCGTTCCAGGGACTGAAGTCCAGGCCTTGTGCGTGGTAACTCACTGCTCCACCACTAAGCTACACCTCAGTCTCAAGGTCCTCATTTCTTATGAACTCTGTTGACAACCTTCTTAACCCATAACCAAGTATCTTGATTTGAAGCTACAGGAAGTAATTCTTTCAAATATGTATGTATTAATCTCATTGACTTCAAAGTATATTTTAATGCTACTTGCCTTCAGAAACTTATGATTTATATTTGTTTTCCATACTGAAGTTTCTAGGAAATATTGTTCATAGATCTTTTATGTAGGGCATTTTCATTTTGGAATGGAAGTATGTATTTCCCTTCAGCATATTTCATGTAAAAGGCACAGTTATTTTAAGGAAGACTACCAAAAAAATATCATCTTAAGAAAAATAAAATACGCACAATTACATTTTTATTGACAGTGTATGTTTTAAGAAATTTCATCTATTTATTCAGCAAATATTTACAATGGGCTAGTCACTCTTTTAGAGAGTAAGAGCACCCACTTCATAAAATGGACAGCACACAGGGAGAATTCAGAGAAAAATGCAAAACAAAGTAACCACACAGTATGTCAGGTGCCGTTAAGAAACGAGCAGAAGCCCAGAAAGTACAGGAGTATTGAAGTGAACCAGGAAGAGGAGAGACACTGTTCATTCACATGAAAATAACATAAAAGCAAGAGAAGTAGTTGAGGAAAGAGAGAAAGTAGACAAGCAGAAGAAAACAAAAGGGGAAGAAACTTAAATAGTTAGAAAAGATAGTAAAAAATAACAATAAAAATGTAATAATATTACATTGGTGTCCACAATTCTGTGGTACTGTCCACAATGCCTCCCAAAAATGTGCAGTGTGCTCCAGCCAAGTTTGCGGTGGGATTCGTGCTGGATAGTGGACTGATCTTCACCTCTGCATACGGGACCTGGGACAGGTCTTCAGTTGCTGGTGCTCTCTGAGAGCCCTTCTGTGATAGAATGGCAGCCCCATATGATTCCCTTTCCTGTGTGTCGGCCAAAGCACAACAGTTGCTCAGATAACTAACCAACTGTTGCCTTGTATCCTCACCGGTGCTTTGCACTTTTTCTGACTGCTGGTCCTGCCAAACCAACATATGCATCAGTGCCAGGGCTGCACCCTCTCTGGCCCCACACTGGCCAGCATGTGCACCTGGTGCCTACTCTCTCCCTGTGGATTCTCACTTTTGGATTCAATACTATGATATGTTCCTAGCAATCTTTTCACTGCCATTGCAATTGTTTAATTTTTGTGAGCTCTGGTATCACTTTGCCATGGCAAAGAAAAACTACTAGATTCCAATCTTAGACAAGCTGTGCTTTTTCTTTAGTCTAAGTGTCTCATGAACCAATCTTGAAATAAATGTGAAATGTTTTCTGAAAGACAAGATTACTTAGCACACTTTCTTTTCATTTACTAACTCAGAGAGTCTTAGATGGCGGGGCAAAATCCCAGTCCTGTGACTGGAGACAGAGTGAAATTGCAGCCTGTGCCCAGGCTCTGGTGGATTGCACTCTGATTCTGACACATACAGGCATCTGATAACAAGCCAGGAGACTGCCACTGCAGGAGGAGGAAGATATTTTATTACATCTCTGTTCAGTTCTCCTTCTCTCTTTGAAATAAATTTTAATACGGTAAGAGCAAGAGATGAAGATCCTCTCCTACTGCAGCTGGGTGCTGTCTCACTCCTGTACACCTGCTCCATTGCACTCTACTCCTCGGCTAAATCCTGGCCTCAGTACAGGTGAACATCCCCAGCCATACGACAAGGGCAAGTCCTTGCTCCTGGCCTCTTGGTGATGGAGATCCAAGCCGACACTGAGGGTTATACTGCATTCTCTTATTCTCTCCGGGTCACATAGCTCCAAGGTAACGTCCAGCATAGTTGAATTCTTCTTCCTGTACAACTGGTGGTGACATAGATCCAAGATGCCAACATTTTTCACCTCTTTCACCGTTTTTGCAAACACAGCAGTAATGGGAAGCAACAAGGGCATCAGTCTGGCATAATCAGAACTTCTTTTTAATAGTCTAATTTTAGAAGCTATCTGAAGAACACCTAGAGAGTCAAGAAATTATGAAATAACCTGTCAGATACTATTAAGGTAACAATCTAGATATCAGCAAGAAGAAACAAAAATGCAAAGACAAAGAAGGTTTAATCCATTATTAATCATGGATCATTCCCTAAATTATTCATTGTACTCATTCTCAGCCATTTATGTAGCAAAGCAACCAACGTTTTATTCAACTGGAATTCACTAAGACCTCGTGGGGACCTCAAAAATGGTGAATGAACCCGCTGCTCAAATCTCTGCTGCACGCATAGCGTGTACTACTTCTATCACGCAGTCACCATAAACTATGTAAACTATGCCTGCAGGCATGAACACTGCCCTAGTAAGGGCTGACCTCCACCAGGGAAAATACCCAGTTACTTCCATATGACACAGTTCCTTTTGTTTTTCTCTAGTGTTCTACTCTGCAAAAGTTCTTCCCAACCAGCACCCTGTGCAGTGTCACCTCCATCACAGGATCTCCCCCCACTGACTGCGCTAGGACTCACTTCTCTTCCTGTACCCCTGCGCCGTGCACCTACCATTGGCAATGTCAGTGAGAAACACAACTTCCTCCTCTGATTTTACACTGCTGGGGTTTTTGGTGAACAGTGAAGCTACGGGCATTGTATTTACACTTATTTTTGTTATCTTTGTGGTGGCTGTGACAGCAAACTTGGTCATGATGTTCCTGATTTGGATGGACTCCCAGCTTCACACCCCCATGTACTTCTTGCTCAGCCAGCTCTCCATCATGGATACCCTTTTCATTTGCACCACTGTCCCAAAGCTCCTGCTGGACATGGTTTCCACAGAGAAGACCATTTCCTTTGTGGCCTGTGGCATCCAGATCTTCCTCTACTCGACCATGATGGGTTCAGAGTTCTTCCTGCTGGGGCTCATGGCCTATGACCGCTATGTGGCTATCTGCAATCCTCTCAGATACCCGGTTCTCATGAACTGTAAGGTGTGCCTTCTGCTGGCTTCTGGTGCCTGGTTTGGTGGCTCTCTTGATGGTTTTTTGCTCACTCCCATCACCATGAATGTCCCCTACTGTGGCTCCCATAATATCAACCACTTCTTCTGTGAGATCCCTGCGGTGCTAAAGCTGGCCTGTGCAGACACGTCCTTGTATGAGACGATGATGTACATTTGCTGCGTGCTCATGCTGCTCATCCCCATCTCCATCATCTCCTCCTCCTACTCTCTCATCTTGTTAACTGTCCACCGCATGCGCTCAGCTGAGGGCCGCAAGAAGGCCTTCACCACGTGTTCCTCCCACCTGACTGTTGTCAGCATTTTCTACGGGGCTGCCTTCTACACGTATGTGCTGCCCCAGTCACTCCACACGCCTGAGCAGGACAAGGTGGTGTCTGCCTTCAATACCATTGTCACTCCCATGCTTAACCCTCTCATCTACAGCCTTAGAAACAAGGACGTCATGGGAGCATTTAGGAGGATACTCCGACACTGCTCTTCAGCCCAGAAAGTAGGAACAGACCACAGCTAGAGATTCTATGACATGGGGACAGGTCTCCTGAAGATCCTCCTCTGGAAGCTCTGATTCAATTGAGACCATTTGTTCAGCTTTCCACTAGATATTAAGTGGATTCATTCTGTTCAGATTCTTGCTCCTAAAAGTAAAAGTATGTTTCATGGAGTTGAAACAGAGACTATGGGCACATTATTGAAAACAGTTTATTACAAACTTAAAGTAATCAGCTCTTGGTTCCTATTTCTAGAGGAAAAATAAAAATATTAGAGCTCACAGTAACCCTTTTCCCATGAACTGAGTCTCCTTCAAAATTTTCACCTCCTTGAACAAGACAAAAAACAAACTAGTTACCATTTTGGCATGCCCAATATTCTTCATATAAACAAAGTAAAAGACAAAATAGGGAAATCACACCAATTAAGAGTGATTTTCCTTAGGGATTAATACCAATGTACTTTATACTCTCTGCTTTCTTTGGAATATTCTGAGCTCAGTAGAGCAGCTGACAAATACAATTAACAGTGCATAAAATGCAGGGAACCAACTAAGCATGAGGCTAGAGCTCTACACAAATACTCAAGGGCATACATAGTAATGTTTAAAGTTCAAGAAAACTGTTCTTCCCTTCCTTGAGGCCTAACTGCATACTACGCATGCAAGGTAAGAAACTTGAAATTCCTAGCTCTGTGTAACTCAACAAGAGCTCGTGGAGGCATTTTGGTTCAGTTCTGAGTGCAGTGGAAAGAACTCCCCTAGAGCTTTCTCTAGAGATGTGACATAACAAGAAGCACATTTTTTTGAACATCCCTGTGTCAAGGGGCCAAGAATTCAACTGAGAACAAACATGTGACCAGTAATATGGGAGGCACCAAGGAAGAGGAATAAAAGAAGCTGGGGAGGGGTGGAGAGGAAAGAGGATGTGATTATTGATTTTGTACATGCTGGAAACAAATGTGGAAATAAGGGAACCCACTGATTTGGGGTTAAGTGAGGAGATAACAGAGGTTTTTTTTTCCCTATAGTATTGGATGACAGAAATTAATTTTATGAATTTAGTGGTTGCCAACATAATTTTGAAAGGTCTTTGAGATGTACAGTCATATGTCAGGTAGAGACCAGATTACAGTTCTAAGCTCAAGGGGGCTGGGGATATAGCTCAGTGGAATAAGCGTCTGCCTAGCAAGCGCAGGGTCCTGAGTTCGATCCCCAGTACTGCCAAAAAAAAAAAAAAAGTGACAGTTCTAAGCTCAAGAAATGCATTTGACAGTCATCAGCGTGTAAAGATTCTCTAAAGACTTGGAGTTAGTTGATTCAGGTAGAACTCTACAGTTACCTGAGATCACTTCCAGGGAAAGGATTCAGATTCAGGTTGGAAGTAATAGGGGTCACATGAGAATTAAATGTGGTAAGAGATAAGCTTTGATGAAGTGAGAAACACTCTCAGAGGTACAAATCAAGAAAGTGTGCACAGAGGAAGAGTACAGTCATCTGCTACGTGTGCAGCTGGTAGTTGGATTAAAATGAGAAGTGAAATGTTGTGTGTATTTGCAGTGGGGAGGTCGTATGAGATATTAGTTGAGCAACTTCAGTGGAGATGGCCTTGGGGAGACTCCAGCTACAAAAGTGAAGCAGAAACTGACAAGATAAGTAGCACCTAAACCTTCAGATGGTTTAATTTTGAAGGTAGTGGAGAAATAGAGCATAGGAAGCCCCTCAGCTCCCCATAACATGAGCTTGGGTTGTGAATTCCATATAAACCTGTTGTCAGTTTGACCATGAGATCCACTCAATAAGGAGCCTTGCAAAGAGTAAGCCCTCAAGGTTTTAACTATAATGATGAATGATGAATCCAAGATAAGGTATTGCCAACGGCAACTTTTATCATTATCACCACGTAAGTGCCACCATCTCACAGTCACTTACACTTTGCCGATATCTGTAATTACAGCATGCAATAGATATCCAAGAGCTCTGTGGTTCAAAGAATTGGTGTCTGAGGGCAATTAAAAACAGTACAACCAACATTCTTCCTTGAGTGTGGCTTCTTGGATGACAGTGATTTGGCATGAAAGAGTGACAGCCTTTCCCTTCCAAATGCTGAGTATTGATGGACAGAATTTTAAGAACTACCCCTAAAATATTCCGTCTGTACTCTGGGTTTTTAGGTGGCTTTGGGACAGATGGATTTCCATTTAATGTGGAAAAAAGTCCTTGCCCTAAACATGCTTCTTGGACTCAGAAAATCTCCTGTACCTTTCAGTACATTTCACTAGAACAATCCCTCTCCTATCTTTGTACCCAGTATCTCATTATTCATGGTCTTGAATGCATAGTCTCCAATTAATATTTAATTTATATTTCATTCTTCTTACTACAAACCTCCATTATAAGAGACAATTGAACGGCATTGAGAGCTGTATGCTTAGAAGGAAATCTATCTCAGTTTAAATCTTGGCCTTGAGGAAGTTCGGGCAGTCATTGCTGCACCTCCCTGACAAGCGTGCAAGGCAGGCAGAACCCTGGCATACTCTGGGGCCTGCTCCCTACTCCCTGCACACATGAGTGCCTGTGGCCATTGGGCTAAATTCCAGACATCTTTAGGAACCCCAGTGGTACACTCAGGTACCTCCGCCACTAGCATGTGAGGCATGTGGAGCGAAGAGCACTTTCTGGGGCCTTGGTGGTCACCCTTACAACGACCTCCACCCTTTCTGAGAGCTCAGCTGAAACCTAGACAGAGTCAGGAGCCTCAGGGAATCCACCCTCAGCCTCCTGCCAGTGTAGGAAGCAGGCTCTGTCTTGGATAATATCTGAAGCCTCAGTAAGCAAGACCTGCATCCCCCCTACACTTGTGGAAGCAGGGCCATACCAGAGTCAGCTAAAGGAACTGCCTCAAGCCTCTCCTGCCCTTCCACAACATACATCTGAGAGCCAACTGAATGCAAGAAAGCTCAGGAGCATCTGGTAACACACCTTGCCACCACTCACCAGCACAGAGCTGCACTGACCACTGTGGATCTTCAGATACTTGCCTTGCCACTCACACACAATCAGGAGAGTGAGGCTGGGCCCCAGCAAACTTCTGTATCCTCAAAAATTACAAAATTCAGAAGCAAAATGCAATCTAATACCTCCACACCACACAAAACAAGTCAAGGAGACATTAACACAGAATAGCCTGGAAGTCATACACCTGAAATTTCTGAAATGATAGCAACTGAAGCAAAGAAACAACTCCATCATGCCATAAAAGACATCAGGTCAAAAATAATGTCTCAGGCAAAGAAAGGCATGACAACACTGATGAAGGAAGTATTCATCATATCCAAAGATGACACTGATCAGAAAATAGAACAGCACAGGCAACTCATGGAAACCTTGAGTGAACAATATAGAAAAGAACTAGAATTTATGAAACAGATTCAAACAGATACCCAGGAAATTAAAAGTTCTACTGAAGCTGGAAACACTGCTAGAAAGAAGGTGAAGGTAGACTTTCAGACACTGAAGACAGCATTGCCACTAACTAACATGGAGAGATCTCTTAAAAACAAGGAACCAGGTGATAATTCAACAACTGCAAAATGCAGTAAAGAAAAACCATGTCAGATAAATAGGTATCAATGAAACAGCAGATGTTGATGCAAATGACGTAAAAAGACTATTTGCAGAAATAACCATAGAAAATTTCCCAGGCTTGGAAAAAGAATTGGATATAGATAAATGAAGCATATAGAACTCCATTTAATCATAACCAAAATAAATCTAAACCCAGCCATAAAGTGTTCAAGATCCCAGAAACTCAAAAAGAGTTCAGAATATTAAAAGCTGTTAGAGAAAAGAAACAGATCACTTATAAAGAAATCCCGTCTGAATCATAGCAGATTTCTCAATACAAACCATCAAATCAAAAAGAGTTTGGAGTGAAGTATTTCAGGTTCTGAAAGAAAACATCTTCCAAGCCAGGCTGATCTATCCTGCAAAACTATCATTCAAATTAAATGGAGAAGTAAAATATTTTCATGATAAAACAGACCACAACATCAACAACAATAGAAAGGAACCACCAAGCAGAGTAAGCAATTACACAGAGGGAAAAAAGACGATCCAAGAGCAGGGAAATAGCATGACAAAGTTAAGCCAGTGCATATCAATCACAACCACCAATAGAAAAAGTCTCGATGCACCAACCAAAAGAATCAGACTGACAGAGTGGATCAGGAATCAAAATCCAACTATAAACTGAATACAAGAAAAACATTTAACTCAAAAATAAATTCATAGACAGAAAATTAAAGCATGGAAAACAATACTCCATGCAACAGGACCCAGAAAAAAAGAGGGTGTAGCCACTCTGTTTGCAGACAACATGAACTTCAAACCAAGAACAATCAAAAGAGATAAATTAGGTCACGACATACTTGTGAGGGGAAAGTTTCAAGAGGAAGAGATAACAATCATAAACATCCATGCACCAAGTACAGGAGCACTCAACTATATAAGACAAATTTTCACAGACATGAAAAATGAAAAAAGCAGCAACACAAGCATAACAGGCCACTTTCACATACCATTGTCACAAAGACATAGATCAACTAGACAAAAAATCAGAAAAGAAATAATAAAAATTAAGCAAACTTGTGAACATATGGACTTAGTACATCTTTACAGAGTAGTCCACCCAACACATCACAATACACATTGTTCTCAGCAGCACATGAGACATTCTCTAAAATAGACCATATGCTAGTACATAGAACATGTTTAAGTAAATGCAAAGGAATTGAAATTACCCCACGTATACAATCAGACCATAATGCCATGAAATTGGAAATTAATGACAAAAGAAAACACAAAAATCCCATAAACACTTAGAAATTAAATAACATCCTCCTGAACACCCAGTGGGTCACAGATGAAATCAACGTAGAAATTAAACACTATTTAATATCAAAAGAGAATGTACATACAAACTACAGGAACCTGTGAGACCAAATGAAAGCACTTCTCAGTGGGAAATTTATACCAGTGAATTCCCACCTCAGGAAACAGAGGTAGCACAAATAAACAATCTTATGCTGCACCTCAAGCTCTTAGAAAAAGAAGAGCAAGTCAAACCCAAAGACAAAAGGAGACAAGAAATTATAAAGCTCAGGGGAGAAATTAACACAATGGAAACCAAAAAGCAATACAAACAATTAATGAATCAAAGAGTTGGTTCTTTGAAACCCCTAGCCAACCTTATTCACAAAAGGAAAGAAAAAACTGAAATACATGTAATAAGGAATGAAAGGAGTGCAATTACTACAGATCCTGATACTTACTTGGAAAATCTTCACTCTCATAGGATGCAAAACACAGAGGAAATGGACAGATTTCTAGATACATATGAATTACCAAAGCTGAATGAAGAAGATGGGAAAATCCTGAATAACTCAATATCAGCCAGTTAAAATGAGGATGTAATAAAAAAAAAAAAACAAGCCAGTGAAGAAATGTCCAGGTCCTGATGGATTCACAGCTGAATTCTACAAAAAATTTACAGAAGATTTAATGCCAGTCCTACTCAAATTCTTTAATGAAACTGAGAGGGAAAGAATTTTCACTAACATATTCCTGGAGGCAAGTATTATCCTGATACCAAAACCAGAGAAAGACACACCTGAGAAAGAGAACTACACATCAATCTCCCTAAAGAATAAAGATGTTAAAATTCTGAATAAAATACTAGCAAACAGAATGCAACAAATCATCAAGAATTATATACACCACAACCAGGTAGGATTCACACCAGGAATGCAGGGATGGTTCAATATACACAAAACAATTACTGTAATACACCATTTCAATAGAGCCAAAGGCAAAAATCACATGATCATCTCCATTGATACAGAAAAGGCCTTAGATAAAGTTCAACACTCATTCATGATAAAAACCCTACAGAAAATAGGAATAGACGGCCTTTACCTCAAGCTGAACAAACAATCTATGATAAACCAATGGCTGACATCATACTAAATGGACAGAAATTGAAAGCTTTCACTTTAAAATCAGGAACAAGACAAGGACATCCAATGTCACCATAATTCTCAAAATATTGGCTAGAGCAATTAGAAAGAGAGAGAAATAAAAGGAATAAGAATAGGAAAGGAAGAAGTGAAATTATCATTATTCTCAGATGACATGATACTCTACATGGAAGATCCACACAACTCCACAAAAGTCTTATGGAATTAAACCAAATTCAGTAGCGTGGCTGAATGCAAAATTAACACCCAAACATCAATAGCATTCCTGTACAGAAGCAACAAACAGACTGAGAAAGAAATTAAGGAAACCATACCACTCACTATAACATCTAAAAAGATGAAATACTTAGGAATCAATCTAACAAAAGCAGTAAAAGAGCTACACAGTGAAAATTGTAGTGCTCTGAGAAAAGATATAGAATAGGTTATCAGAAAATGGAAATATATTCCTTACTCATGGATAGAAAGAACCAACATAGGGAAAATGGCCATACTCCCAAAATTGTTGTAGGATGTAATGCAGTCCCAATTAAAATAACATTAGTATATCTCACAGATCTACAGAAAACAGTCCTAAAGTTTATCGGTTACCAAAAGAGGTCTAGAATAGCAAATACAATCCTGGGACACAAAGGAAAAGCAGGAGGCATCACAATTCCTGACTTGAAATTACATTACAAAGCTGCTGTGATAAAATCAGCATGGTACTACAGCAAAAACACACCTGAAGATTGCTGGAACAGATTAGAAGATACAGACATAACTCTAAACACACTCAGTCACCTTATCTTTGACAAAGGGGCCAAACATGTTCAATGGAAGAAACATACCCTCTTTAATAAATGGTGCTGTAAAAACTGGCTTTCCACATGCTGAAGACTAAAACTAGACCCATATATTTCATCTTGCACTAAATTAGTGTCAGAATGGATCAAAGATACAAATATTAAAACAGAAACACAAAATTTATGGGAAGAGAAAGTAGGTAAAAATCTTGAAGACATTGGAGCAGCCAGACAGTTCATGCACAAAAGCCACACTGCACAGGAAATACTTCAAAGAATCAACAACTAAGGTCTCACCTTGTTGAAAAGTTCTGTACATCTAAACAAATCACTAATAGAGTTAATAGAAAACCCATGATTTAGGAAAAAAATTTAGCCTACTTTCCCTCAGATGAATGGCTATCTAGGACATATAAAGAAGTTTTAAAAATCAGGCCCCCAAACTCAAGGACCCAGTGCAAAAATGGGCAGCTGAGATGAATACACACTTCCCAGATAAAGAAATACAAATGGCAAATAAATGCATGAGAGAATGTTCAACATCATCAGTCATTCACGAAATGCAAACTGTAACAACACTGAGATTTCATCTCACCCCAGAAAGAATGGCTATCATCAAGAAATCAACGAATAACAAATGCTGGAGAGGCTGTGGGGAGAAAGAGACCCTACTCCATTGCTGGTGGTAGTGTAGATTGGTGAAAGCACTGTGGAAATCAGTTTGGAAATTCCTCACAAAATGAGGATTGGAAGTCCCATTTAACCCACTATTTCCCTTTGGGTATTTTCCCAGAACAATTAAACACATCATACCACAGTGATATGTGTGCCCCCATGTTTATAGCAGCACAATTACTTATAGCTAAATCTTGGAAACAACCCAAATGCCCACCCATGGAGGAATGGATAAAAAAGATGTGGTATTCTTGTACAATGGAGTATTCCTTAGCTATATAAAAAGATAATTTCAAGGCTTTTATAGGTAAATGGATGCAACTAGAGACCATACTCATAAGTGAAATGAATCAGAACCACATGTGTAAACATCATATTGTCTCCTTGGTGTAAGAACCTGAAAGAGTAAGTAAAACACAGTCCATAAAATAGTTGTTAGGAAATGGAAAGAAATTGCTCAAAGGAAGGAACAAATGGGAAGAGGGAAAGGAGAAAAAAAAGAAAGAAGTAAGGCAATATATGTGTATATATGAATGGTTGCAATGGCTGTGGTGCTGATGTCTGGTGGTGTGTTGAGAGGAACAGTTAAAACGTGAAATTTTTTATGTTCTGATCGGTTTTGTATGCTTGTATCTGGTAGTCTGGCCAACTGATATGAAGACAACAATATGCAATGGAATTACCATGGTAAATTCCTAGCATCTTGTCTTGTGAAACTCTGCATTATCTCTAATGTTCTATCTAATAATTGTTCTCTTATTCTCTTTGATGCTTTGAACAGTCTTCCATTCTTACATCTGGTAAACTGAGCAACAGAATTGAGAATAGCGCTATGTAATGTAACAACCACTGTTAATCCATATTATTTCGTCTTGAAACCCTGTATCACTTTATTTTTTTTATTTTTTTATTTTAGAAACATAAAAGTACAAAAACCTATTGACAAACAGACACCCATTATCATAGAAAATAGTACAATCACAACTAATCTATAGACAAGGTGATATGGTCTCAACAGTTGTTGTTGCTTTATCCATTGATATCTTCGAATTGTAGATGTATGGACCCATATACAGACATGCAAATTT
>PVLD010023542.1:0-27180 GCA_004027595.1 Dinomys branickii | reverse complement strand
TATTTATTTGCTCTCTTTCTATTTTCTTTGTATATGATTTCATTGCTATAAATTTCCCTCTGAGGACTGCTTTCATTGCATCCCACAGATTCCGGTAGGTTGTACTTGCATTTTCATTTATTTGTAGGTAATTTTTAATTTCTTCTTTAACTTCTTGTGTGACCCATTGGTTATTCAGGAGGTTGTTGTCTAATTTCCACTTGTTTATGTGGTTTTTGGAGTTCTCTTTGTCATTAATTTCCAATTTTATTGCACTGTGGTCCGATAGTATGCATGGGATAATTTCAATCCTTTTGCATTTAGGTAGATATGCTCTATGGGCCTATTTTGGAGAAAGACCCATGTGCAGCTGCGAAAAATTTGTATTCTGATGTTGTGGGGTGGAACACTCTGTATACATCTACTAAGTCCATTTGTTCACACTTTTAGTTCAGGTCTGTTATTTCTTTGCTGAGTTTCTGTCCGGTTGACCTGTCTCTTTGCATCAGAGGGGTGTTTAGGTCCCCTATTACAATAGTGTTATTAGTTATTTGATTTTTTACGTCTGTCAAGATTTGACTTGTAAAGTTAGGTGCTCCATGGTTTGGTGCATAAATGTTTAGGATTGTTACCTCTTCCTCTTGCAGCTTTCCCCTAACTAGTATTTAATGGCCTTCTTTATCTCTTTTGATTGTTTTTGGTTTGAAGTTTACATTGTTTGCAAACATAATAGCTACCCCTGCTTTTTTCTGGGAACCTGTTGCATGAAGAATTGTTTGCCAACCTTTAATTTCAACCTGTGGATTTCCTTTTGAGTAAAATATGTTTTCTGTATACAGCATATCGTTGGATTGTGTTCCTTAATCCACTCTTCCAATCTTTTCCTTTTGACTTTTAAGTTGAGGCCATTTACATTAATGGTTATAATGATTATATGTTGGCTTACTCTAGTCATGTTATTTACTTGATGTTCTTCTTCTTTTGCTGTTTGTTTACTTACTTGTTCTGTTTAGGGAGTTATTTCTATAGCTGTTCTTGGGGTTGGGGTCTCTTTTTTCTCTGTCTAGAATATCTTTTTGTGCTTTTTCCAATGCTGGTTTGGCACTCATGAAGTTCTTCAGTTGTTCTTTGTCGTGGAAATATTTTATTTCTCCATTGAATTTGAGGGATAATTTTGCAGGATGCATCATTCTGGGTTGGAAGTTGTTTTGTCTCAGAATCTGTAGTATCTCGCTCCAAGCTCTTCTTGCTTTCATGGTTTCCGTTGAGAAATCTGCTGTGATTCTGATGGGCTTTCCTTTATAGGTGATCTGTTTCATTTCTCTAGCAGCTTTTAATATTGTGTTCTTTTGCTGGATATCTGGGATCTTGACTATTATATGCCTTTGTGTGTTTTTCTTTGGGTTATGGATCATTGGGGTTCTATATGCCTCGCTTAACTGAACTTCAGTATCTTTTACCTTGTTTGGGAAATTTTCTGCTATTATTTCAACAAATATTCCTTTTATATCGTTTGTGAGATCTCCTGCTGTTTCACACACTCCTATAATTCGAATATTGTTATGTTTTGCTTCATCTTGCAGCTGTTGGATTGACTTTTCTTGTGTCTTTGATGATATCATGAGATTCTTCCTTTCACGCTCATAAGCTGCCATGCTGTCTTCAAGTTCTGAAATTCTATCTTCGGTTTCATTTAAGCGGTTTTCCATGCTTTCAACGTTAGTTTTCAAATCCTGGCATTCTCTTTGGACCTGTTTCATTCTTGGTAATTCATTCCTAAATTGCTCTTGTTATGTTTCCATTTGTTTCCTGTTTTCTTCTAGTCTTTTGTCTATTTCTTGTCTATGTGAATGGAACATTTCTTCCATCATTGTTTTCAGCTCGTTTTTTGTCTGAGAAATCATTTTGGGTTAGTGGCTTATTTCTGCTTTAAGCTCTTTTATGGCCTGTTAGAGTTGTTTCATTTCGGATGCAATCGTTTCATAACTTGCAGGTATGTGATTTCCTGGTTCCCCTGTATCTTCACATTCAAACCTTGTTCTGGGTGGGGTTGAGTTTTGAGACTGCATTTTGTTCCTCTGTTTTCCCATTTTTGGGTATCAGATTCAAAATGTGGAGCTATAAATTCCACAGGCAGTTCAGCAGGCAAAGGTCTGCTGCAGAGGCTGCTCCAATGATTCCTTCTCTTTGGGAGAATATCCCTTAAGCTGTCTGCTGAGATTTCCGCTTCTACTCCCTACCCCAAGACCTGGCTGGGGCGTATAAACAGCTCACCGCCCCAGCCCCAGGAGTCTTGCAGACAGGCCATTCCGGTGTTCCTCCCTGGGTGGAGCTCCTTCCACCCTCACGAATCCTGTCGGGTCACCTAGCTAGCTCTTCCCACCCGGGAGATCCCGCAGTCCTTAAAGCTGCTTTGATGTCACTCGGTGGGCAGAGCTTCTTCCCAATTCAGGAAAAACCAGTTAGAGCGCCCACTTAACTCACCCTGGGATCGTGAAGACAGGAATGCCATTCAGATGTATCTCCCTGGATCGAGCTTTTTCGCGACTCAGAAATCCCGGCGATCTCAGCTGCTCCAGTTCACGCGGCGCCAGCTGCAGGGGTGGGGTTCTGAGCGGGATCCCAGACAGCTGCCCAGAGTGGCGCAGTCTGTCCCAGTAGCACGTTCTCTGAGTTTCCTCTGCTCTGCTGCCTCCAACAAATCCTGGTTACAGCCGCCTCTGAGCCGATCGGGTTCAGGCGCTGGAGGCGTCCTTCCCTCCACAATCGCTCTCTCGGCTCTACGTGATTTGAACTGAGCTGCGGCCCAAGTGCAGCACCAATCCCTCGGGCGCCCAGCTCTCAGGATCCGCCCACTTCTCGCCGCATGGCTTGTCAGCCGGCCCTTTAATGCTCAGGCCGCGGAGAGCAGCCTGATCAGTTGGAATTTTGCATCCACAGACCAGGCACCCGCGTGCAAAGGATCGGTCTCTGGGAGAGATTCCCTCTGCCGCTCACCTGGGTGCCATCTTCCCGGAAGTCCCCATCCCCATGCTCCTCTCAATCCCCGTTCCCCAGCCCCTGTCCTGCGGAAAAATTATCTTCCAAAAAAGTGGCCCCTTGTTGTCAAAAGATTGGGGACCAGTGCATTATTGCTTTTAAAGTCCATGGCAGCCTATAAGATAAGGTTTAATTTTAATTGTCATTTTCCAGGTGAAGAGACTGCCAAGTTATTGAAATAAAAAATAGTACTCCATGGCGTCCTATTAGTAAAAGGTGGAGCACTGTGTGCCTGAGTAACTACTGTTTCTCCTTCCTTAACTTGTATGCCATTATTAGTACAGAGTAAGCCCTTTTTACTCCAATTTCTGTTATCTCTCTATTTCTGCTGGTTGTGGTTACCAACCCATCAAAAATGATTATACTTAATCCCTTAAGTGTTCCTTTTAATAAGTATCTACTATATTCTTCAGAATATTTAATTCACTCTAAGGCAGAATCCTGGTCTCTAAGATGCTGCCAGTCTGCCTTGGAATACTGTCACAGAAGACAAGGGCAGGAAATATGCTTTCCACTAGGCAAAGCTAGGCTGAGGTACCAACAGTACTTCAGGAGACGTGTATGTCAAGTGCTCTCCTTATGCTTGCGTAGCTCTGTGAGCTAGTGCCTCTTTAAACTTAGTTGTTTAAGTGCCTAGCTTGCCTCTCTTTATTTCCAGCCTTATTTGCCATCCTGTCTTCCTGTCTTCCTAGTGCTTGCCATCCTAAGCACTTTCCCCATGCTGTTATAGCAATTGGATTTACACTATAATGGCATCTTCCCCTCCTGGCCTGTGCATGCTACCTAAGGGTGGGACACACTCGCAATCACAGTGTTGTCTCTAGCACTTGGCCGCCCCAGGGACTCAGTGTCTATTTTCCAAGTGAATTAAAAGGACTTCATTTAGAGACACTCTCCTGGGATTTGCATGTTGTTAAGAAAGTGAGGCTTTTCCTCTACTTTTGAGGAGCTCATATCCCAGAGAGAAATACACAAATCAAGTAGCCACACAGAATGAGCTAAGTTCTGTGGTAGAAGCATGAGCAAAGGATTTGTGAACTCAGAAGACGGAGGGTGAACAACTGCCTTCGAGAATCAGAGTGTGAATCTCCGTTTTGATTCTACCCTGAGCATCTCCTCAGTTTCTTCCCGGTATTCAGTTCTGCAGGCAGCTGGGCTGATACAAGCAGAGAATGGAAGAGTCCTCTCCAGACGCGCATTTGTTTTCTAACATGTAGAATTTAGCGTTTCTATTAGAACACCCAAATGGGATATTTTCTAGGTTGCTTGAAATTCTGGATTTGGGGCTCAAGACAGAAACAGTCAGGGACAGGACTGTAAGTGTGGAAGCCATGGCATGAAATATATATTCAGAACTTTGGAAAAAAGTGAGATCATCTGTGTGAAGAACAGAGTAAGCAGAGAAAAACCAAAGGAAAACAGAAACACAAGCATTCATTTACAGTTATCCTGCTCCCAGAGCACTATCTGGCCTTGCTGAGCTGGAACAGTTTATATACAAAAAGCCAAAGGCCCCTTTTGTCAACTTGTCACGTGGCGTGACAGGTGACACCCTCAATGGGAACAAATACTGAGCACTGACATAAAACCGAGTAGCCAAATTCAGAGCATATTGCTGTCAGGAGGCACATAGCCCTTTAAAAAGTGAATACAAAGTATTCTCTTGTTTTTCAGAAATTATATTTATAACCGAATATCTACTCTTAGGAGGTAATGGTATTATTCCTGAAGTTGTTTATAAAATTCAATTTGAACCAGACTAATGTTTCTTGCATTTTAATTGCCTCTCTCTCTCAAACCCCTGTGATAGCAAAATGTTATGTTTTATGAGGTTTTTCCAGAGTACTAAATCTTGACATAATCAATACTATATATGTTAACTATCTTCAGGCTGCCTGTAGTAAGTTTGAATTATTAGATTCCTCTGAGGTCTGGACCATTTTTCTTTCGGCTATCACTTACCATTTATCTATCCATCTATAGACATAGATGTTTTACAGGAATATTTCTAGGTACATAAATAAATTATGTGGCTGGTGGCAAAGATTGGTTGCTATAGCAAGGCTCCAGTGTATTATATTTAATAACTCAAACTGTGATAAAAGCAAAAGAGAGAGAGATAGATTGAAAGTGAGGAAGAAAAAAAGTTTCATCTTTAGCAACACCTTCCAGAAAATTCCAGAAGATGACTCTGTGTTGGAAGGTGCTGCCTGTCACTCCCTCACACCATGGGCACGGCCTCTTGGAAAGCACTGGCACACTGTAGATATGAAATGTTATTAATTAAACATACCAACACAGCAGTTCCCAGAAGCCACAGGCAACTAGTTTCATCGTGTTATATATTTTTCTTTTCACGACTGTTTATTGAGCATTTGTGGCAAAAAATTAAATTAGCTCTTTTCTCCATTCCTGGCTTCATTCCTTCTGTCTCTTTTACTTTGCTCCACAAAGGACTGGGAGCAGCTCAGATGAGAGTGTACATGTTAAATGGGTAAAGAAATTAAAAATTGTCAACAGGGAACATTTAAATAATGGTAGAGACTCAGGGAAAGGCAAGACAGAAGTTCACAGACAGTAACTGTGAGCCTAGTTGTTACAGTGGAGCTGCAGATTGAGCTTTGCATTTTCTAGCAGGTAAGACAACATGGAGGACATGAGTGGCCACACAATTTTTGTTATTAAAAAAAGAAAGTACAGCACAACCACTGGGAGCAATTTATCCTGGCAGCAACCTTTTTGAAAGTCTTTTATGAGAATATTAGGGATTTAAAGTTTTCATTTAGTCCGCACAAGGCAAGTGTTATTTTAAATAACTCACAGTTGAGGGAACTAGGAGCAAACCCATAAAATAGTTTGTCTGAAGTCAGACTGGCATTAAGTAGCGGTGATAAGATTCTCACTAAGGAGTTCCTCTTCTTATTCTGATTCCAGAATGCTGCTACTGCTTCCTGCCTTCTTCCAAGAAAATCTCACTGTGACCTCATATTCCTAGGAAAACTCTGTGAACCACTGCTAGAAACCAATTCCTTTCATATTTACAACACACTTCATATTCATTCATATTCACTGTCTGGTTTAATTGTTTAATTTGTGGTTTAAAAGACTCTGTCTCACAGATCTAGCTGCGTGTTTCCTCCCTGTGAGGATGAAGCAGCGGCCTCTGACTTTGTGATGTGCTGGCCGCTGCTCATCAACTAGCTTTTATGTTTTTATTGTCCCACTGCTCAGGTCTAGAATGCACAGAAGAAAGTGGGCAGTGTGAGCAGCTGATATCAAAGAACAAATTCTTCCAGGAAATATAGCTATCTCATGAGCCCAGCAGCCCTGCCACGGACAGTGGGCGTGCCCACAGGAGCAGTGGTGCCATGTGCCATAGTTTGATCAGAGCTAACATTCGTTCTACTGTACTAAGGCCATTCGCCGTAACTTCTGTAGATGAATGTAAGGAAGACTAGGGAAAGTTCTTCTCAAATGAGATAAAGTGTGCTGAGGACAGAGCAGAGCAGCACAGCACCTGCCAGCCAAGCACGAAGTCCTGAGCTGGATTCCGACACCAAAATAAATGAACAACAAAAAGGACGTAAAGAGATACCATGATCATGTGGAAAAGAGGAAAGTAGGACTTAGACAGTCTCTTCACTCTGGAGTGACTGGAAAGAAGATTTTATATTTCTGCTCCTCTGTTTTACCTAGACTATCTTTCCCCTTTAAATAAACGGTCTCTCTTTCTTTATAATTTTATGTCATAAAAATTCAAACACATGTGTACAAAAGTAATGTGAAGGTCCTCACACACTTACTGGTGAGTTTCAATAGTACATGCTCATGACCATTTCTGTTTAATCCACATACACCTCCCACCCTGGGTTATTTTGGGGCAAACCTCTAGCATTATTTATGTGCTGCATGACTACCTGAGAAAAGCCTTTTAATAGAAACAATGTCTTTCTTGGAGGGGACTACTGACCTAAGAGCATCAGATGCTTCCCCTCCACTGAGGGACTTCCTGGCATCGCAGTCACTGGCAGTGAGTCTGTGAGTGGCCACGGGACTCACACTTGGGAGACTGTTTCTGTTCTTTTGCATTTGAGAAGAGAAACTGGAGCCTCATCTCTCCAAGACTAAATAATGTCTGGACATTAATCAGTTAAGAATTCAGAGCTTGTAACTCTCCTTTCAGGCGCTTTTGGCTGTTTCCCTGTGCTCTTCTGCTACCTCTGATGGAATTAGCCTAACTCTATGGTGTAAGAGAATTTATTTCCACAATTTAAAGCACTATCTCCTAAATAGGTTCAATAGATCTTTGAAGGTTCTTCAGCGGGTTTTTGTTGGCCTACAGACTTCTTGAAATTATGTACGCAGTTTTGAGTAAATATGTGAGGTATGATTTTAAAGGGTCCATAGGTTTTTGTCCCCTTCACAGGGGCCTGTGGCTCTCCAGAGTATTAATGATCATGCTAATCTTTGCACTGGTGCATAGAAAACTGCATCTGCCATCGCACTGGATCACAGTGAACCAAGAATGTGCCTGTGAATGTTAGCAGCTTCCAAAGAAAAGATGAAGAAGCCAGGGTCCTGAGAAGGGATACAATTTTGGTTTCTGTTTCAAAGATGTCTTGCATTTATCAGGAAGGGAAAGTCTTTCAGTCAACACTTGAGGAAGAAAGATAGACCATCAGCTGACATTCAACCTTGTGAGACACAAGTCTCTCCCAGGGAGTGCAATGCCATGGTGAAGTAGTCATTGCTTTCAAGGGTATGGTGCTCGCTGAGCCCTCAAATGAAGTTTTTCTGTGTATTTGTAAGAGGTACACACGGTAATATGAGAGGGGCACTTTAAGGTAGAGGTGGATGCTGAGATATTTAAGGTGATTTGAATCAAATATTTTATTAAATGGTGTAGATTGTAAAAATCGCCACAACCACTCAGTGTTCTCTGGTCCATGACCTGTATAACATGACGGTGCAGCTTCCTGCATCAAAGATACAGTGTATTCTCCCTCGGAATCTGCACTGACATTGTGACTTGTTTTGGCTAATAGATACCATGGGAACAATTATGTTTTCATTTCCAACTCTAATCCCCAAGACCCACTTTTATTCTTTCTTAGGGCCCTCAGTCAGCTTTTCTGTTGTTGGATACACAGTACCTGATACCCACAAATTAAGGGAGGAAAGGTATAATTGGCTCACATTTCCAGGCTCCAAGGCAGAAACATCACCTGGGAAGGATACGGAGGAGCGAAACTGCTTAGTTCATGGTGGCTGGGAAGCAGAGAGGGAGTGAGGTGGGGAGCAGTGCCAGGGAAGGCAAGGCGAGGGAACAGATACAGCACCACAGGCCAGGCCTCCACGACCCACACAGACACACCCGGGAGCATGCTGTACTAATCTGCTAGGCATTTCCTAGTCCAATGAAGTAGACACGTCACAGTTAAGGATCGCAGACCCCTTTCTCCCTTCTGCTCACTCTGTGAACACTTGGGTGGTCTGTGATGAACAGTGGGCTTCAGGGCTGTGTCAGTGCATTGTCCCTCAGATGAGAAGAGACTGGCTAATTCAGCAAAGCTTCCTACCACTCCTCTTGCCACTCCTGCAGAGGGAAGGTGCGGAGAGAGCTTAGCCAAGGCCTACAGAACCATCCAGCTTCTCTCAACCTGCATTTCTAAACCAGAGAATCATGAGTTACGTGAAATTTATTGTTGTTAATTGACATAAGATAACTACATATTTACAGGATGTCTTGGTTACTTTTCTCTGCTGCTGAGACAAAACACCTTACACCAAAAATCAAGGAAGGAAAGGTTTATTTAGCTGACAGTTTGTGGAGGTTTCAGTACATACTTGGCTGGCTCCAAGGCAGAGTGGCATATAGCAGTGGGCAACCCTTTATGGCACTGGAAGATAGCAAAGCAGCAAAGCAAAAAGGAGGAGCAGTGGCTGGGAAAGCAGCCTCTGTCCCTCCCTTACAGTGCATGCAAACTACCCACCCCAGGGGCAGGTGTAGCACTCACACCCATAATCCCAGCGTTGGACTATGGATCAATCATAAACTCTAAAACCTGCCCCATGACTGCATGGGGCTTTGGGGGGAGGTCCAGACACAAAACATAACACAGTAAGGTTATTGTTTTAAGCTACAGCATTTTGAAAGAGAGGAGAAGCAATAGCTAAAACTTACATTAGGAATCACTTCTTTTCAAAATAGAATCCCAGTCTTATATGCAGAAGAGATCTTAGTGCCCCTGAATCTCTGACATTTTATAGCCAATTCCATTTGTTTCTGTTTGTATGTGTTTGTGTTTGTATGTATTTCCCAGTGCACGATTACTTTTTCCGTTATTATCCTTCCCTGACTTTGAAGAAGTGTTAGCACAACATACCAACCTCTCCAGTTTTGTTTCTCCCTTCTCTGCATTAGGAAATTTTATCTCCAGGAAGATGAGAAAATTTCAGATAGGTAGGTGTTCTTCCAAATGTATTGCTGGACTCAGAAAATCAAGTTTGAAAAACTAACATATTTTATTTATTAGCAAATGTAATAATTTATTTTTCCAAAGCTTCCACTCCGCAAGGCATAACTGTCAAATTATTCTATTTGTAGAAGAGCAATAATTAAAACTAAAAAAAGAATTTAATATAGCAAAATGTCATCCTAGTATGCATTTATGATTAATATTAACACATTTATTATAATAAAAGGATGATAGTAGAATGCGTGCCTTAAGGTCACTTCTTATTCTAATAATAGTAGTTCCTCCTTTGTCGAGAGATGGAGGTCATGGCTTTTGTGTCATAAAGAAAAGTAGCTGAGGTGCCAAAATAAACTCAAGACTCCTGAATTAGGGCAAACGTCTACCATCATTTATTGGATGTTTGAATAAATTTGCTTTTCTATGTTGATGTAGCTGCATCTTTTGTCTATATAAAAGACAAAAAAAGGGAAGGAAGGAAAAAAGGAAGGAAGGAAGGAAGGAAGGAAGGAAGGAAGGAAGGAAGGAAGGAAGGAAGGGTAGAAAAAAGAAAGAAGAAAGGGAAGGATGAAGAAAAACCTCAGCTTTGCCTTCTTTTTCTCAATGGTGACATAGTTGAGAAGTCATCTAAAATTACCTTCCCTGGCCCAGAGAGGCTAAAAGGCCTCTCTGAATACAGCAAGGTGAAGAGTGACTTACGAATATTAGCTACATAGTCTGAAGGCATCAGGCACATATACAATGCAGAAAAATGGAAGCAACAATGAAGTTCAAATGGCAGCAGTGACAGCGGCACCTTGTGCATGTGGTGGTGGTGGAGGCAAAGCAAGGATTGTCTGAGCCAGCATTAGACACATTTACCTTTTTTTTGAACCTTGTCTCAGATAAACGAGGTCAATGACTCTGCAGGTCTTGCTTAGATATTTTTCAGGATTTTGTTTGGCTTGTTTATTTATGTTTAGCTATACCTCAGTTTGACTCAATGTTTAACTGATAATACAAAAAGTATTTTCTTTTCTTTTGGGGGTGGGGTACCAGGAATTGAACTTCAGGACCTTGCGCTTGCCAGGCAGGCGCTTGCACCTTTGAGCTATACCCCCAGCTTTACCCAATAAAAGTATTATTTTCCATTTTCACTTTCTATGCTGTTTGGATCCTCTAAAGGAGACACTGAGAAGTTAAAGTACACAGGGGACAACTGTGAAAGGTAAGAGGGAAAGGAAGGAGGGTTTGGAGGAAGAGCCTCGCGTCCTGATGCAGATCAGAAAAGTTTCAGCTCCCGAATGGAATCTCTGGTACACAGCTTCCCATTAGAGGAATCTTATGTAGGTAGTAGGTAGAAATCGCAACCCTGTAACACTGCTCTGTGTAGTCACTGACTGGGGCTTCCTACAAAGATCGTGTGTTTGAGCTGAAAACAGTTCTTGATATGATGCCCTTTGCAACTGGAAGGTCAAATCTTCCCCAAGAGGAGGTCTAAGTGAGATACCTCAGTCTGCTCTATTTACATGAATGATGAATTCTTAGCCTCTTCCACAAGGCATGAAATAATCCAACAAGTTAAATAACAGCTAAATTAATTGCTTTGAACAAGCTAATTTAAAATGACAAAAAGGGGTTTTCTTCGTGTCTGACAGAGAGGCTGAGAAAAGAGACCTCTACAAAAATACAACAGCATGGTGGGTGGCATTAGATAGAGTTGTGTGTTATGGCCCCTTCAGGTTCTTAGAACTTTCTTATAAAACATTCACCACTTTATGGTAGACTAGAAACCTCAGTAAGAAATGGAAATGTTGATATGAAAATCCTAATTCCTACAACAAAACTTCAGGGTCTAATTGAGGAGGTTTAGAAATCAAAGTATTAGATACTCTTTCTCGTATAACCTTACTGTCCTTGTCAACATAATCAATTTTTTTTTTTTTTTTTGAGACAGGGTCTCGCTATGCAATTCAGGCTGGCCTTGAGCTCACTTTGCATCCCAGGCTGGTCTTGAACTTGCAAGGATCCTCCTTTCTCAGCCTCCTGAGTGCTGGGATTCCTTCCAGGTGTGCACCACCATACCCAGCCCAGAATATCACAATCACTATCATTAAGTGCTTGCTGTGTGCCGTGGTTCCTACACAGCCTTTGAAATGTATTATCTCATTCCTAGAAATCCAACTGGGCAGCTCAAAAATATTTATTGAACAAAGAAATAAGAGAGAAAGAGAGGAGTTGGACTGAAGGGGAGGAAAACTACTCTGTGCAGAAGGAGTGAAACTGGGAAAGATGAGAATGTGAGGATCTTTCAGGGCGCTGTCAGGATTTCACCTGCCTGGGCATGGACTCTGTGTTGAGAAGCAGCGCACAGTAAATAAGAAGCTGCAAAAACAGGAGCGTGAGGTAGATCTTGCAGAACTTTGTGATCAAAGCTATTTACCTTTTGTGTTAAAAAATGATGAAAAGCCACCAGAGAAATTGCCTGAGCTTCAGGCCTTTTTTCCTAGGGAAAATTTTTATCTTTTCCCAGCTCTCAGGGTTTTTGTGGCTTTGTATAATGGTGTGTTCACAGGGAGAGCATTAGAGTGGTACCGTGTAGCACATCAATCCTTCCACAGCACAGCTACCTCTGCATTGGCAACACTGGTGAGTTAGAAAAGCAGAGCTTGACCTTAGCCCAGGTGGACTGGGTCCTTCTGAGAGAGTAACTCAGGGACCTGTGCTTAACAAGAGCTTCTGCACTCTTCCGTAGGTGGTCATCACTGTGCTGCTGTTGGTCAGCTTTTTCTGACCCATCGAGGAGGAAATGGTGTGTACAGAGATTGAGGGTAAAGATTTAGAATTAATTAAGCAATTGATCAGTGAGGTTTATTTTGGGTTTAAAATTTGGGTTTGTAGTTTATATGTTTGTGTTTTATTTTTCTAAAAAATATTCTTTTATAGTTTATAAAGTAATAACCTCTCATGTGCAAGTTGGATGTGTGCCTGTGCACATGCACGCGTGCGTGCACTCACTTGCGCGCACACACACACACACACACACACACACACACACGTATTAGTACTTCATCAATCCAAAATGGGAAATAATCTTCTACTCTGGGCCATCACGGCTCTTTGGAATCTTTTTCAGGTTTGCCTCCTGTTTAGGAAGGATATTGGATATTTCACTTTGGAAAGGTAAATGTTAACTTATGTTTCGCACCTTGAATGTACCGTTATTATTCCCCAGGGCCTCCTGAGTTCCTGCGTTGGGGCACTTGACAAATGAGTCTATTTTCCCAGACTGCTGTTGCTAGGAAGCAAGTGGCTTTGATACCAGCTTCCCCACTTCCCACCGACTTCACTGCTTTCCAGATGTTTAGACCCAGAGATTAAACAATAGACCAAAGATGCAGAGGAAAGCATTTACCACAATATGTTTTCGTGGTGTTAGCATAATTTTTGAATTGGCCCTACTGAAACATGAAAAAGAAACATGGATAATTTGCACCTTGTAAGAATAGCAGAAGTATTTAGGGTTATTATTCATATTTTATGGAAACAATAGTGCCCTTTAATATATCATTAAGAGTCTGGGAAAGTACAATACAATAGTACCTTGATAGTTTTGAGGGAAAGTTTATAGTACTTTTTTGCTTCTACTTAGTAAAATAGATCAGATCTATTTTCAGAAACAAAAATTTTTTCAATAGGCAGTAAATAAATGAAATAAATACATGCCTTATTATTGCACACACACAACAGCATGATCAAAAGATGATTTACTGATGAAAGCTGACTCAAGTTGTTATGGCAACTAGAATCTGCACATACCTGGCTGTGCTCGTGTGTTTTATTTCTTCTTCCTCCTTCTTCTAAAAGAAAAAAAAGTGTTGTTTTCCATCTGGTTTAATCTGGTGTTAAAATACCAGTGTCAAAGTGAAGTATTTTATAAGGATAATTTTACATCTGTTGCAAGACGAGTGATATTTTACCTTAATAAGAAATAAATACAATTGTGTGAAAGTCTTTTAGGAGAAAAGACCATGACCATATTTTATCAGAAATTGCTGAAGAATCTTTTTATTGCCTTTAGCTGTTGTTCTCTACCCGAGCTATGCCTCCAGATTCACTTTGCTTTCCCACCTGAAGAGGAGATGGGACTGTGGTTGTGGAGAAAGCTGGAGAGGGCTTTGTGTTCTTCAGTAACACTCACTTGCCCTAGTCAGCTGCCTTTGTAACAACTTCTGTTTATTTTTTCTTTTGATTTCCAACTGAAAAATATATATCAGAATAATTTCACAAAAGTGTTCATGTTGCCCTATTGCTACACATGGCTGCTGGTTAGTACTGCAACATTCTCTTTATTCTGTATTTTAAAGGTGAAATTACTATAAATTCTACTTTAGCAACTAATAAATAAGAACACTTAGAATAGCTTCTTTGAACTCTATTACTTAAGGTAGGAGAAACAGTCCTTTGGGAAGCAGTATTTTTGTTTCATTTTGAAAGCGAGTTATGCCTTTCTAGGACTATCCTGCCTTGTACATACAGAGTCCACTGAGTTGATTTCTGCTCTCTCGTTCCAGATAGTAGTGAGATATTTTAGTGTCTTCCTTTTTCATTTTTATAGAAGAGATACTGAAAAAAGTATCTAATGGATACATGTTATATGCACTCTATTCTAAATCATTTATTTATAAATAGATTAATGTAGAGGAAAAATGCATTTGTGGCTATTTGTGGATATATTCAGTTATGAGAATTGGAAAGGTCAGTGTTACTGGTTTAATTACATAAAATCAAAGATTACCTGTGTGTTACTGTGATGTACATGTACTCTGTATGAATGGCAATTCAGGGTCATCTGCTGCTTGTGAAAATGACTGCTGCTCTGGGACCAATGTGTTCTTCCATTCAGAGTCACCTTTCCAATACTCTAATACAGAGATTCACAGAAAGCTCTACGTACAGGAAGAGGTAGAGGACTGATCATCTTCCATTCAAATGGTCTCCCTAGGTGAACACCAGATTCAGTTAGCATTATTTGATACCAAGAATTCAGAAGTTATACCAGATAGATGTGTCACGGTGAGTTACATATGCCAGCTACACTAGATAAGGACAACTACACCTGTTAGGAGTGTCATGTCTCAGTTTCCTTGGGAACAGGAAGAAAAACACTAAGCAGAAAAAGAAAATGCTACATTTATAAAGCAGCAGCTGATATTTACAATGAAATTATTAAACCTCATAATTCAAAATCTTCAAAATATAAAAAGTCATAAAGCCTTAAGTTACCTAGATCTTAATCTAGAATTATTCAAGTTTACATATAATTGCCAGTTATTCAAGTTTACATATAATTGCTAGATAGGAGATATTTTCCAAAAAAAGAATAGGGAGTTTTTTATTTCACTGTGGAAATTTATTTATCAAGAGAAAAATTTGAGATCCTCATAAGTTCATTTGACCAAAGGAGATTAATAATTACTATTCCAAGAGACTCAAAAGCATTAAGTGCCTTTCTGGTGGGTCACTTGCTTTGAGGAAAGCCAGATATCATGTTATTGTAATACTTAAGGAGTCCTATGGAATGGCCCAGGTAAAGAGGAGCTCAAGCTTCCTTGCCTGAGGGAGTGGCAGGCAGAGATATTTTCTCCTGTTTTCTTTCTCCTGGATCAATTTTCCAAGGAAACATAATCCAACTTCCCACACAGATGTAGACAGCTGTCCATGTGTAATATAGCATGTTCTAACAGTGGCAAACCTAAAATATCCAAACCAACTTTCAACAATCATAGGCTTCTATGAAACTCTTTTATACTAATTTATTGACATCTGGAGTCCTATTAGTGTGGAAAATAATTATTTTTAATTTTTCAGTATAGTCATAGGTTGACTATTATCTTAAGACAATATTTATTTTAGTTCTCATTTTAACTCTATGGTCCAATAAACATAAGTGTCTTTTCTGAAAATGCACTCTAAGGTAAAGTTCCAAACCTCAAATATTTGCTAAGAGGACGCTCTTAGGTTACATTTTTAATGTTTGTATGTCCTATGACTAACAGTCACTGAGAAACTTAGGATCCAATTCCCTTTTAATGGGTCCAGTGTTGCTATGTAACACATTACCCCAAAACTTTCTGTCTGAAAATAATTCTTATGTATTTTACCTTTTGGAGGTTAAGAATTCAGAATTCAGAGACTGCTTATCTGGCTCAGAGTTGCAGTCATCTAAGGCTGGCCAGAATTGGAGCACTCATTTCAAACATGGTGCACACACTCTACCAGTGACAGGAAATCTCTGCTGCTCTCTGGCTGTGGAAGGAACCTTTGGTTCCTCTCCACATGGGTAGCATCACAGGACTGCTTGAGGGTTCTCATGACATGGTAACTGGTTTCCTCAAAGCAGTAACCGAAGAGAAAGATCACAGGAGAAAAGCAGTAATGCCTTTCAAGCTCCATTCTTGTTCAGTTCCTTAGAAGCCAGTTGCTAATCACAGCCCACATTAAAGGACATAAGATTAGTCTTTGCCTGTTCAAGAAAGAAATACCAATACATTTTAGGTTGCATTTTAGAATACCAAAATACAATAATTTGGTTGAGTCTATTTGATTCCTGCTTTCAAGCAACTAACGTTGAGATTATGAGAACCATACGGAGAAATATGACAGTACCTAGAAGACATTAGATCCAAGACTCACCAAAGGCCTCAAATTTGAGAAGAAATTATGTATACATACAAATGTTTGTATATAGCACAAATGGTGGGCTGGGAACAGCTGCAGCAAATACTAGAGAAACAAAGATACACAATACCTGGGCCATCTTAAGGGCAGGAGTTGGATAACTTCCTGCTATTGGTCTTAGATTCTGGATGAACCTCTAAAATTCAGCCCCAAGGCTGTGCTCTAGCTGATGAGAGAGAACCTGGCTCTCTAGCTTTCATGCATGTTTACCCATACACTGCCACCATGTAAGGTGGCTACTGAAAGTCAAAGAACATCAAAAGCAGGACTAAAGATGGCTATTGTTTCCTGTTTTTCAATTTAGAAAATTTTTAAAGTGAATAAATGGAAATTACTGAAGCACGCCAGAATGAAAACATCATTAACTCTCAAAATATCATTAACTAAGAAGAAAGTACTATTAATATGTTATGACTTATCCTTTTAAATGCATTTTATATTGATAAGTCGCTTTCTTTACTTGCCATGACTGCAAAACTCTTGTAAAACCTACTTATTTTTAAATTGTAATTTGTATATGATGATCCAACAATTAAACCATGCAATTTGAATTTTAACAAAACATAACTACAATTCATTATCTAGGACATCTTCATCAACTACAAGGTGCTCTTGTGCCACTTTGTAGTTATGCTCCTGGTTCCATCACTGGCTCCTAGTGACCACTGATCTTCTTACTGTCACTATAGTTGCGTTTGTCTAGAATTTTATACAAATGGAAATGTACAGTATGTAATAATTTGTCTGATATCTTTCACTCAGGTTAATGGCTTTGAGATTTATCCATAACATTACATGTATCAATAACCTTTTCCATTTTATTGTTGACTGGTAATCCAGTCTTAGGTATCTTATAATTTGTTCATCTAGTCACCAGTTTGTGGACATCCATTTATTTCAGTGTGAAAATATGAATTAATGTGCACTGGGTAAATCTCACTCCTTCAAAGAACACAGGCTTTCATTGCTTTTTATGTAAATATCTAAGAAGAGAATGGTGGTTGTATGATGTGTGTATTTAATGTAACAAACTGCCAAATGTTTTCTAAAGTGCTTGTATTAGCTATGTATGAAAATTCTAGTTACTTGATATCTATGTTAGAATAATAATCTTTTAAATTTTGGACATTCTAGTATATCTTAATTTGCATTTTTCTTATAAATAAATGTTATCAAATATATTTTTGTAGGTCTTAGTTTGCTTAATTTCTATAACAAAGTAGCACAGATTGGGTAGCTTTAACAACACAAACTTGTTCCTCACATTTTCGAGTCTAAGATCGAAGTGTCAGCAGGTTAGTTTATTCTAGGGTGTCTCTCCTTAGCTTGCAGGTGGCTCCTTTTGCTTGTATGTTCACCTTGTCCTCCTTTTCAATGAATCTGTTGTCCTGATCTTCTCTTCTTACAAGGACATTGGTGATATTGGATAAAAATATCTCCCAGTCAACTTATTTTAATTTAATGACCCCGAAAGCAAATTTTGCCTCTAAAACTTTTGAGGTAGATTTGGAGTTAAAGCAGTTACAACTTCAGCATATGAATTTGGATGGGCTGTGGAGATACACAATTTCTGTATAAGTTTTAGAGTCATTTTTTTATTTTTGTGAAAAATGTTACTAGAATTTTGCAATGAACTTGTAAATCACATTGGATGGCATAGATATTTTGATAATAATGATACTTGCTATCCATGAACATGGAATGTCTTTTTATTTATATGTGTCTTTAATTTCTTCCAGTATTCTTCCATAGTTTTAGATGTGCACAAACCATGAACTTCTTTACATAAATTTATTCCTAGCATTTTATTCTTTTTGATGTCCTTATAAATGGACCTATGGATATGCGTAGGAGAAAAACAGGATTTTCAGTAAATAATGCTGGAAACTTGAATATCCACATGCAGAAGAATAAAGCTATGCCCCTATCTCTTATCTGTTAAAACTCAACTCAAAATGGATGATGAGTTAACATTAATTTGGGGGAAATAGTTGTTCGGGTGTGACAATGCTATTGAATTTTGTATGCTGATTTGTAACTTGCAATTTTCCTTAATTTTTTAACTAGTACTAACAGTTTTTTTTTGTGGAGTCTTTTTTTTTTTCTTGATGAATCTTTGTAGTTTTCTGTGTATAGTATAAAATTGCATCTTTTGCAGAGGCAAATTTACTTATTCCTTGCCACTTTGTAGTCCTTTTTTCCTTTGTCCTAATTGTTCTGGCAAAGACTTGTAAGATGTTGAATAGAAATGGCAAGAGAATATTCTTGTTTTGTTCCTGATTGTTTTTTTCAATCTTTTTGAGTTAGGGTTTCAGTTCAGGCTGGCCTTGAGCTCACTTTGTAGCCAAGGCTGGCCTTGAACTCACAATGATCCCCCTGCCTCAGCCTCTCAAGTGCTGTGATTTCAGGCATGTGCTCCCAAGCCTGGCTACAAGGGATGGTGTTTTCTTGTTCTGGGAATTGAACTCAGGACCCTGTGCTTGCAGGCAGGTGCTGTGCCACTGAACTATTTCCCCTGTCCCTTGTTCCTGATCCTAAAGGAAAGGCTTTCAAACTTTTTTCATTGAGTATGATGTTAGCTGTGGGCTATGACATGTGATATCAGTATGTGACATATGGCTTGTGGTAGGTGTCAGTTGTCTTTTAAAGGCATTCTAAAATAAAGAAAATATTTCCTTCTAAAATATCTACATATTACACTTCTGGTATGGTTCATTTCATGGAACAGATGCAACTTTTCATTTAGTATCACTATTCTGCTGAAAGAATTTCTTTAAATATTTCATGTAGTATAGTTTTATCATCTATAAATTTTCTTACTATTTTATCTGCAAAAGTCTTCATTGTACAGTTAAGATTGAAACATTTTAGCTGGATAATGAATTTTAGATTATTATTTTTCTTTTTCTAAAAACGATTTCTTTAAGAACTAAGAATGATTTTTTAAGGGTGCAGTAAGTACATTATGGTTATTAGTACAATATTACTGAGCAGACCTTGCTCATCTTTCTTAATTGAAACTTTATCCCCAATTAAATAATAAATTCCTCTTTTTCCCAATTCTACCCCATGGTTCTATTAATTTGATTATTTTGGACATCTCAAATAATGAACTCATTTGACATTTACCTTTATATGACTATCTTATTTCACATAGCCTAATATATTCAAGGTCTATCCCATATTACCAGGTACTTCAGATATCTCTTCTTTTTAAAGTGAAATAACATTCTGTTGTATCTTCATATTTCTTTATCTATTCATCCATTAATGGATATTTGGGTTGTGTTTATGTCTTTGCTATTTTAATAATGCAGCAGTGAACACAGCAATGCTAACAGATCTCTGAGATGATGATTTCAATCCTTTGCATAAGTACACAGAAACATTACTATTAATTTAATTTTTTTGAGCAGCACCATGCAGTTTTCATCATGGATATAAATTTGTGTTCCCACTAATATTATACAATGGTTTCAGTATCTCCACACCCTCCCCAACTCTTTTCTTATTTTAAAGAGTAGTAAATGAGCAAGAAAAGAACAATAGCAGCATACCAACATCGCAACCACAAATGAAACAAAGCAAGAACATAAAAGTGATACAGGGTTTCAGGACAAAATGATAGGAATTAACAGTGATTGTTCAACTGTTGTCTTTAGAGGACATAAAGAAAAAGGAAAGAAAGAGCTAAATCTTTACTATTTTTTACCTTGCACAGTTTCTGACATCTAGTTGCTATTTTACCTTTGTTCCTTCATGGATTCTTTTAGGATTTTCTTTTTATCACTGGTTTGTAGTAGCTTAATTATGATGTGTATTGATGCAGTTTCCTTTAGGACTACCAGCTCAGTGTTCATTGAGTGTCTTCCATTTGTGGATTTATATTTTTCAGCAAATTTGTAAATATTTTGGCCATCATTTCTTCAAATGTATTTGCTGGCACCCTCCTGCACCAAACTTCTTCCCTCCCCCATTTCAGGGACTCTAATTTCATACATACAGGTAGTTGGTATCATTCTGAAAGCTCACTGATGCACTGTTCATTTTTCCTCTTCATGTTTTATTTTGAGTAGTTTTCCTTATAACAGTTTTAGGTCATTGAGCATCTCTCTTTTTCTGCATTGTGCAATGTAATTGTAGTCCCATCTTTTTAAAAAAAAATTCAGGCATTGTGGTTTTTACTTATAGGAGTTATATTTTACATTTCTCTTTTCTTATTAAGTTCATCATTTGCTCTGTATTCTTACACATATGAGGCATATTTATGATAGGCATTTAATTTTTCTTGTCCTCTAATAAGGACTTTAATAAGGACTTTTTCTTGTCCTCATTTCACTTATAAGTTTATTTTTATGAATTGATGCTTATCCTACTTATAGGTCACATTTTCCTGGTTCTTCAAATGCCCAGTAATTTTTATTTGGCACTAGACATTCAGTTTCTTATATTTTGTTTTTCAAGTCCTTTATATATTGTGACATGTGGTTATGATATTCAGTTCAATGACTTGGATTTATGGTATACGGTTTAGTTAATAGGATTTGAGGCTTTTAAACTTTGTTGGGGAAGTTACAAAGGTATCTTCAATCTAAGGATAAACTACTACCAATGCGTTATCTTTGATGACTCTACCCAGCGGCATTCACTTTTGATGTCTTCCCATTCCGGTTTCTGGAATTTGGAAACTTCTGAGTCCTGTGTCAGCTTCATCAGTTCTCCTGCCTCTGCCTTTCCTGTTGTTTTTTCCTTCCTATAAATACACGGATCAATACTAAGCTACGAAGTTGCAGGACACTTCTGCAGACGTAGAGAACTCTCAATGTGCTGCTTTGTTTCTGGGACCCAAACCCACAGATCTTAGCCATTTTGTCTTCCCTGTACTCCAGTGTTTTCCCTTCAGCTCAGCACAACCGTGAGGTTCTTTGGCTTCTTTTTCAGTGTGGTGCTCTATGACTTGGAAATTGTATAGTAAGCTGAAACTCCCATAGTGTTCACCCAATTTGTTTCTATTCCTTCAGGAATCAGTCCTGGTCCTTGCATTACCAAATATGGGAAAGGTATTTTTCACATGTTTCATCTACTTTCTAAATTATTAAGTTAGGAAAGTATATTCGGTCCTTATTATACTATGTTAGAGCTTTATGTTGCTTCTACTTTCTGAAAACTTGCTGAAAAAGTCATTGTAGATAAATCTTTGAATTAGTTAATATTTTGAATAGCTTCCCTAGAAGGTAATTACTTGACAAAAAAAAAAAATGAGCCCTGCTTTATGTTCTTGGTACATACAGAGCAAATTGCTTTGCAGAGAGCTCATACTAAGTTATAGGAATCACTAATTATAACAATAGCTGAAATTTACTGAACTTTCATATCTCAGACACTACTACAAGGGTGTTCACAAATACTTTTACAGCAAGGTTATAAGGTAGACATAAATATTAGGTCTATTTAAAAGATGAATCAACCAAAGAGCAAGATTTAAATACTTATAACTAAGCTTTTATATAATAGCTCTTAAGTGTTGAGTCCAGAATTAAGCAGAGAGCTTCCATGCTGATCCTCCTTACACGTTCTACTATTTCCTTACAAACATCGCTATCATTTAGAAATCTTTGGAGAATAAACACGCACAAAAGGGCATCTCATTCTTTGAGTTCAATTTGGTTTTTTTTTTTATCTATTAACACTTTATTTCTTTTTTATAGACTACCAATTTGCATTTTTGTTTGTCGTAGCTCTTTACACTTGCTGCCCTAAAACAGGAAATGTGAGTAAAACACTGTAAGACCACAAGATCTCCAGAAATTCACGGTGCCAGCGCTGTAAATACAGCTCATGATCTCAGACTTTAGTATTAGTCTGAAGATAGCAAGTGAAATGCCGGTCTTGGTCACTGTGGTGAAATTTGAGGTGACAGAGACCTCTTCTGTCCATTTCTACTCTTGGTGGTCTCCCCAGGCTTGCGGAAAGGCATGCAAAGAGCACGAAAATGAAAGGTTTTAAAATGCCCTTAGAGTTAGTCAGTTTACAGGAGAACTTAAACTAATAACCAGGGTAGCTAGTATCACTCTACTTTAAATGAGGAAAACATTTAATTTAAAGACTCATTTGGTTAGTGGGTAGCCAACAACGTTCTAAAATTAGTTTTTAAGGTTATATCTATTATGTCCTTTGGTAATTCAGATTATGAGCATTTAGCTTTGGCTTGAAGATAGTCTCCAAGACATCAAAATACTTCAAATTCCTTTCATAATTTTTACTCACTACAACAAGGAAAAGCAAGTATTTAAATTCTTCTACATCATAAGGGATAGGCAAAGATATTTAGTTGTATTTTTAATATAAAGCATTCCATTATTCTATAATATTTTTGTTTCATTAACAGAATAAATTTAGTCTTATTTTAATATATAAATATACTGTCAATAATTTCATATGCAATACAAATGTAGTCTATAAAATCAGAAAACAAATGAACTCACTTTATTTTTACAAATGTATATATTCAAGATATCTCTCCATTGATGATTAGACATACTGTCTTACTGAAATGTGACTGTCACATTAGCAATTGAACCCATTACATAATGGATTGTAGTCTATGCCAAAGAGGTATTATGTTTAGCAATGAAAATGCACATCAACTTCTAGAAACAGGTCATTTAGCCTCAAGTCCTGCCACTATTAGTCTTTGTGATCTATTTAAAGTAAATTCCTCTACGCCTTAGCTTCTGTTGATATAACAGTGCTGACTGATGGCAAGGGTAATCTCACCCTGGATAAACTTAAATATTTCTTCCCTAGTGACTATACAAATTTATAGGAAATCAGACATTTCAAATTGGAAGCATTATTACACTAAGTTTATGTAGGGTTTGATCTTCATCTTCCTGGAAGAGATGGATATGGGGATGGGCAGTTCTTTAATTTGGTTGTGATTATTCCGTAAAATCTTCAAGTCTTGTTGTACACATTGAGGAAATTTTGTCAACTATTGTATCCTAAGAGTACATTACAGTGTAAAGTGTGCTGAGAATTGTTTGGCCTCTTACTGAGAATGTTGTCCTCTAAACTTATAAACTACTAGTCATTTGCAACTTGAACTTTTAATACTAGGAATTAAATCTCTCAGTCTTGCCTGGACTATCTAACTGCCACAAGAATCAAGATATAAAACACTTATTATTTGAAACTTTATATAGCAGCTCATTCAATTTTGTTAATAAGTTTTATTTTATTGTATTGAAACATCACACTTTGTTTACCAATTCATCAGCTAATGGTTATTAGCTTGTTTTCACCTTTTAGTTATTATGAATCAATAATGAACATTTACTCTGTGTGGAGTCTGTGTGATTTGTTTTCATTAGTCTGGAATAAATACAAAGACATGGGATTACTGAGTTTCTGGAACTCTTTAACACTTGCTACGGTTTTTGGTTATTGTCTTACACTACTGTGTTGATTCACCTTAGGTACTTTGCCTCTCCCCTCTTTTGAACCATTTACATAAAGTCTACTTCTGTATTTTATAAATCTAACAATTTGATTTATATTGTTTTATATTATTGTCTTAGTGTTTCTTGCAAGACAGCTTTGCTGGGAACAAATTCTTCCAGTGTGCTTATCTGAGAGAGAATGCATTTCATCTTCATATTTGAAAATCAATTGAGAAATTCTTAATTGCTTTCTTTTTCCTTCCAGCTCCTTGAATACGTCACCTGAGGGCAGCGCCTCCATTATTTCTCAAGAAAGCCAACTTTGTTTTATTTTGGTTCCATTTTATGTACTGAGTCATTTTCCTCTGACTGCTTCAAGCTTTTCCTTTGTGTTTGGTCAACATTTTGACTATTACTTGATCAGGCATGGATTTCTTAGGGTATATCCTACGCTGTACTTACTGATCTCAGGTGTGTAGATTAATTTCTTTCATCATATTTGAGAGTTTTAAATATTTATTTCTTTGAATATTTTTATATCATTTTCTTCTGTTATTCCCATTTATATATATGTTTCTGCTCTTAATGCCTTTTCAAAGTTTTCTCATATTTCCCCCTTTTGTTCTTTGTACTGTTTTTTAAATTTAAGTTCTTTGATATTTTTCTTCTTCCAAAACAAATTTACCACTGAGTCACCACTAGTGAGTTTTTCATTACAATTAGCATTTATTTCACCCAAAATTTCCACTTGGTTCTTTTTTATAATTTCTAAATACTTAGTAATATTCTATATTTGATGAATCTTACTGTACATTAAATATTTTAGGCATGGCTTCCTTTAGGTCTGTACCCGTATTTGTAATATTTTCTTGGAACACCTATCTACATACTCGAATAGACAGAACACCTCAAAAGTATTATCTGTTGCTTGATTGTCTTTTGGTATGCATGGCTACATTTTTCTGTTTCTTTGCATGGCTTGTTTTTGTTTATAAAATTAGATATTTCATATAATGTATTATAGTGCTTGTAGTTTCTGACCTTATTATAGGGCTTGCTATTTTTTTCTTGATTTTATTCGTTCAGTGGTTGCTTGGACTGATTTCCTAAATCTTATTTCTCTTAAAGTGTGCTTCATGTCACAGTGCTTATGCTTTAGCGGTTTTTAGGATTAGAATCCTAGAAGTTGCTCCTCAGTCAGCACAGGTGGATCTTCATCCAGTGACAGGTTAAGAATTGTGACTAGATCTCCTGCACCAGTAAGACTTCTAGCCATTTCAGGCATATTTCATACCTACTCTGCTTTTTAAACCAGGGATGAACTGTTCCCCAATTGCTCCAGTGTGTGGACAGCCTTCCAGACCACCAGCAAGAAGCATGAAGTTCTCAGGCTCCTTTGGGACTCCCCACTCCCCCGGGCGTATCCTTGTTAAATTGAGAGCTGTTATTTTGTTTGCTGCTACTACTGTCCAATTGCTTCTTTAAGTATTTACCACTATGATCTCTAGTTTTCCAAGGGTAGATGCTTCTACTTTCCAACGGAAGAAACAGTTTTAAATTAAATCAGTGCCCTCAGGCAGTGCTGCAGAGGTGCTAGTCATCAAGTCTTGCTTTCCCTCCTGGATCAGCTTATTTATTCCCTTTGCTGGAGCTGAAGTAGGGGTTGTAGGGGTGGGAAATACGTTCTGTTTTTTCCCGCTTAACTCCTTTTTAACCTAAGAGGGAGCGATGGAGATTGGTAAGTTGTTGTTTTTTTTTTACTTACCCCTATGAGCACTAGAAGGCAGTGGAAAGCCTGGTCTCTGACTTGCAGCTCATGGCTTGCAGTGCCTAAGAGGAGACAGCCTTGAATCTGAATCTTTGAATAGGGGCTGAGCAGAGAGCTGTAGTCTTGTTTCTCCCTTTTGCAGTACATCTTCCGGAACACAGGTCTTAGGGAAGGAATAAGGAGGCCAGCGTCCTTCCCCACCCTGAGTGAAACCACTGCCCTGTAACCAAGAGGTGGCGAAGGAACCCGGAGAAGGGAGCCGCCCTTTCCTTGGTGCGGACCACTCCGAGCAAATCTTCAGAAACATTGCTTAGGTGTTAGACACGGTGATTGGAGCAGTCTGTAGCTCTGGCTCCAATGACACAGCCTCCATTGCTTCAGCTCAAATTCTGTGATATAGATAGATAGATTCTGTAATATATGCGTAATATATTCATATGTACATATGTCAATTTCTAGAGACTTTAAATACTTGTGTTGTTTTATTTTCACAAGTTTAATGACTCTGTTACTGGAGAGAAAGTGCAAACTCATATAGCCAAAGTCACATCTTTGCATGTTTTACTTTTATACTTGGATGTTTGACTTCAAGGCTGGAAATCAGACAGTTCAAACCTCTTTTCTTCAGTCAGTTATTTTTTCCTGCTTAGCTCCTCCCACAGCCTGGAACGTTTGGTAACTGCAGCCTCTGCTTTTTGTTTGAGGATCACATCAGAGTAACTGTTTGCATTAAGAAAAAAAAAAATCTCTAAAAATAATAAAAATACCTTTCATCCCCAGGTAGATTTGTCTTTTGTTTTTAAGGTGAATGTCCTACTCGAAACTGAAAATGTCCAACTGGGTTTAAAACAGAAAATGTTTTTTGTTGGTCTAGCCAGGTAGTGAACCTATGGCGCATTTGTTACTGTGTTTATTTTTTAGGAGAGTGTCCCGGCCCGCGGGTAGTCAACGAAGGCTCCTAAAGAGAGGGGGAGTGGGATAATCGAGACGAGAGACACGAGAAATGGAGGCAAGACAGGATTCTGATCAAGCCTCGTTTATTGAGCAGAAGTCTCGGGTTTATATACAGTGCGGGAGTGAGGATTGACGTAAGTAACCAGGCAACGGAGGGAGGTCCAGACATCATGCGACATCACATCATTACAGGAAGTTGACCGTATATGGAAGATGTTACATAATTACAGGAAGTTGACCATATATGGAAACTGAAACTAAAATCTCAAGATGGCTGGTAGTTTACAAAATGGATGCAAACTGCACGTCTCTCAGCAGTACAAGATGGATGCAGACCGCAGGTCTCTCAGCGGTCTCCCACAGGTCCCCCTTTTTTATTTTATTTAATAAAAGACCAAATCTCCTTGAGGGGACTGTGCCTATCTTAGGTCAGGATGTTTTTACGTGGAACCAAACTATACCTTACCCGTCACTGGAAAGCAAGGCAGCAAAAGGCCTTGTTCCTGTCTTAGGCGGTGGTTGGTGATACACGTGAGCCTCCAGTTGCCCATCTCTGGCTATCCAGTCCAGCGCACCAAGGTGAGAAAGCTGAAACAGCCCATTGATCTTACTGGGCATTATTATAATTTGCTTTCTCGAGGTCTATAGCAATTCTGTGATAATGGACCTGAAGCCGTTTCATTTCAATAGCATCCATCATATTAGTAAATTGTTGTCTAATAAGAGCCACCAATCTATTGAAAATACAGGGTCCAAATAAAATAAGTAACAATATCACAATTAAGGGTCCTAACAGAGGGGA